>JBAIZL010000010.1:18456560-18476560 GCA_036971475.1 Prosapia bicincta
ACACACACACACACACACACACACACACACACACACAAACACACACACACACACACACACACACACACACACACACACACACACACACACATTTTTTTTCTGATACATTTTCCATGTCCCAGCATATCTCTTAACTAAAATGACCTAATGTTTATCCATACCAGCACTCTTACCCGATGCGTATATTGAGTATCCCGTGCAACCTTTGGGCCCACCTCGTAGATAAAAGGAAATACCTTGTACGTATGTTTAAATAGGCCCCTGTGGATGAATCGGGACCTCCATGCGCATGCAAGGAAATATCTTGTATCGGGGTCCCTTCGCACATATAAGGACATATCTTGTATCGGGGTCCCTTCGCTCATATAAGGACATATCTTGTATCGGGGTCCCTTCGCACATATAAGGTCATATCTTGTATAGGGGTCACTTTGCTCATATAAGGTCATATCTTGTATCGGGGTCCCTTCGCACATATAAGGACATATCTTGTACCGGGGTCCCTTCGCACATATAAGGACATATCTTGTATCGGGGTCTCTTCGCACATACAAGGACATATCTTGTACCGGGGTCCCTTCGCACATATAAGGACATATCTTGTACCGGGGTCCCTTCGCACATATAAGGACATATCTTGTATCAGGGTCTCTTCGCACATACAAGGACATATCTTGTACCGGGGTCCCTTCGCACATATAAGGACATATCTTGTATCAGGGTCTCTTCGCACATACAAGGACATATCTTGTACCGGGGTCCCTTCGCATATATAAGGACATATCTTGTATCAGGGTCTCTTCGCACATACAAGGACATATCTTGTACCGGGGTCCCTTCGCACATATAAGGACATATCTTGTACCGGGGTCCCTTCGCACATATAAGGACATATCTTGTATCAGGGTCTCTTCGCACATACAAGGACATATCTTGTACCGGGGTCCCTTCGCACATATAAGGACATATCTTGTATCGGGGTCCCTTCGCACATATACGGACATATCTTGTATCGGGGTCCCTTCGCACATATAAGGTCATATCTTGTATAGGGGTCACTTTGCTCATATAAGGTCATATCTTGTATCGGGGTCCCTTCGCACATATACGGACATATCTTGTATCGGGGTCTCTTCGCACATATAAGGAGATATCTTGTATCAGGGTCTCTTCGCACATACAAGGACATATCTTGTACCGGGGTCCCTTCGCACATATAAGGACATATCTTGTACCGGGGTCCCTTCGCACATATAAGGACATATCTTGTATCGGGGTCTCTTCGCACATACAAGGACATATCTTGTACCGGGGTCCCTTCGCACATATAAGGACATATCTTGTACCGGGGTCCCTTCGCACATATAAGGACATATCTTGTATCAGGGTCTCTTCGCACATACAAGGACATATCTTGTACCGGGGTCCCTTCGCACATATAAGGACATATCTTGTATCAGGGTCTCTTCGCACATACAAGGACATATCTTGTACCGGGGTCCCTTCGCACATATAAGGACATATCTTGTATCAGGGTCTCTTCGCACATACAAGGACATATCTTGTACCGGGGTCCCTTCGCATATATAAGGACATATCTTGTATCAGGGTCTCTTCGCACATACAAGGACATATCTTGTACCGGGGTCCCTTCGCACATATAAGGACATATCTTGTACCGGGGTCCCTTCGCACATATAAGGACATATCTTGTATCAGGGTCTCTTCGCACATACAAGGACATATCTTGTACCGGGGTCCCTTCGCACATATAAGGACATATCTTGTATCGGGGTCCCTTCGCACATATACGGACATATCTTGTATCGGGGTCTCTTCGCACATATAAGGACATATCTTGTATCAGGGTCTCTTCGCACATACAAGGACATATCTTGTACCGGGGTCCCTTCGCACATATAAGGACATATCTTGTACCGGGGTCCCTTCGCACATATAAGGACATATCTTGAATGTGTATATAGTGAGTTACCTCCAGTAGTTACCTCTAGGTTGGCTTTTTTTACCAAAACGATTTGGACCAAAGTAATTTTTGCAAAAGAACTGAACAGTTAGTGCATATACCCTGCTCATTGCTTACAAAGGAGATTCTGCAAATGATTATCAAATTGTACGGGGAACTGATGAATGTTGTTTATGCAATATTTTGCATTAAAAAATTAAAACACCTATTAAACGAAAATAAAATATCTATACAAGAGAGAAAAGATAGACGTAGAAATATTTAAAGATAGCTACAAATGAGATTTGTTATGAAATTGTTAGTAGAATGAATAAAAAAAATGCAACAATGACTTATCCTAAGATAAGAATCAAAGAATATATCGTCCAGACAAGTATATGAAGTTGACGATATTATCGTTAGAGAGCAAATTCAGGCTTACTAGCTAGTAACGCGTCTCCGTATTCCTTTATTCGTAAAGCTTTATATTATTTCTAGTATCCCTATATGGTAAACGTTAACCTAAACCCCTTCGATTTTCTCGTTTTTACTTATATTGGGTAAAAATACATTCTTTACAAAACCAGTCACATTAAATATTGGAAATCATTAAATAGTTGTTAAAGTTCACAATAATAATCCCCATATAACTATTGCTTTATTTTGAGTCACTAGTTTGCCAAATATGTATACATGGATTACCGTACGATGCTCCAATTCATTACTATAACTTTATGAGAATAATTCTCTTTTACTAAAGTATAGCTCTGTTATATAAATCTCACTGTAATCCTTTATACATACACACACATACACACACACACACACACACACACACACACACACACACACACACACACACACACACACACACACACACACACACACACATATATATATATATATACTATATATATATATATATATATATATATATATATATATATATATATATATATATATAGTATATAAACGATTTCAATTTTTACTAACTAGTGTTAGTTTGTTTTGTTATGTTGGTATTTTTGTTAATTTGAAGCAATGTTTATGGTTTTGGACATTTAAAATCACTTTATACATTTTTAATCCATGTTTGAAAGGACAAAACGTTGAAGCTGTGGAGTTACGTCAAGCCTTTGTTTTGCTACGTTTATGTCATATCATTTTACCCAACTTTCCCAACTTCATTTCTTCATATGCCCTATTTAACCCTCCCATAACAAACAAATCTAATGATAATATCGCACTGATTTCTTCTGCACCATTAGTAATCACAGTTCACAGTTACTCTTTTGACTTCCAAAAGACAAGTAATTTTGATAATTTATTTATTCTTGACGTTTCATCAAAACGTTGTTACATGAACTTTACGACTGTTTTAAAAAATGAAAAATATTTCTGTCTTTTATAAATACTTTAGACACAGAAGTAATACTACAATCACTCGACATTTCCTTACCACGGTTTTGAATAAAGTTGGTTGTGATGGAATTATTGCTTCCCTTTGAGCTCATCAGACGCCCAAATCAAACATTATAATGCGCTTTTCCTTCAGCGCTTCATTTCAGGATTTCTTGTCTGATTGTCAATTTAAGCTTTTCCATTTTATACATCCTCATTACAAAATACTTTAGAGAAATCATTTAATGTTACATTGCCACGTGTAGAGCTATTTTACTTATATATTGCATGAATAAATACAACTCATGTCGAATATTTAGATACACAATATACTTATCACTGAATTTGCTTAAGTATTTAAGTCATATATTGTTGGAAAGTTTCACTGATAATTATTTTATCCATAGTAATTTCACGTTCACAAATTTAAAAACCCTCTAAATAATTCATACTTCCGTATTAATTTCCGTTTCACTAAGATGCCTTTTTTAGGAATACAAATTTAAAAAATTTTGAAATCCTTTCCCACGGAGTCTTTTTATAAATGCCTATTGGTGGTGATTCTTATTTAGACTTCGGATTTCTCCGGCAGTTAGGAATATTATGAAATTAAACCAAGCTGGCCACATTTTTACTCTTTTAAGAATATGCTAAATAGAACTTAAGGACATAAAATAAACCAAAACGGTTTGAAGGGTAAGAGAGAAAATCAGTTTAAGTTTGGGCAGTCTCCCTAACGCTTCAGACAGAGCTGCAGGTTTTGCTTCATGTCTGTGGACAATTGATAGAAAAATTTGTTATCGGCAAATTTGCTTCCATTTCTACATAATTTGGTTAAAAGCTTAACTAGTCTATAGTTGGGGGATATACATAAAATAATGTTTAATTCCAACAATCAAGTATGTTCCATCCTTAGTGATAAATTTACAAGAAACGCTGTTCAGTAGTAACTGATAGTGGTAAATAGATTCACAAAATATATTTTACGAAATTAAACAATTTGTTTGCGGCTTAAAAAAATAGCGTTTCATTTGTTGACTGGAGTTCGTCTTTGTAATTCGTCTACATTGTAAATAAAACAAGGGACCTCAATTTACCGATTAGGATTTATATGCTTTAGAAACAGTACATTGCAGAACTTAGTGGGAAATATACAGAGTAGAAAAACTAATAACAGGTTTAATAATGGTTCGGATTTTCGATAAAAACTTTAATTTCATTTGTAATACACGGGTCCTAAATATTCTCTCCGTACACGTATTATGTTGCAATATAGAAGTTTCCAAATATACAACGGGAATTCCTATCGCTACGAAACCTGCATAGCCGTACAATAGCAACACATCTGGCGATTATTGCCTGTTGGCTCCTATATGATTGCTGATTACTTTTTACACATTCTGTATTAGGAAGCAGAATTATTCTAGCAATAAAAGTAACATTCTTGTTAAAACATTTCTTTGCCATCAGAAAACAGAAATCATGGTCTCCTATGTTAATTAAACTGTATAATCACATTGTTTTAAAACTCAAACAAATTTTAAATACTTTTTGCATTTTTAAAAGGAATATATATTTAATACATTTAGGAATATACAAGTAATAAGAATTTGGTGGGGTCTGTAACTTCAGAACTTAGACCACCTGTAATGTGATGAATTAGATTGAGGGATAATGTTTATACAGCCAACGTAATCATTGTAGGTGCGACGAGTCTACAAAGAATTGGTGTTTTGCAAATATATTTCCTTCAGAGCCAAGTTAGCAAAGAAAGCAATTTGTTCACTTTTATTGTAAGTACTGTGGAATGTATAACGCAGGAGCAGTCGTGAGGGTGGTTATGTTGAATAGCTTTGTTACTCGCATACACAAATGCCTTCTGCCAATCCCCAAGAAGATATCCGGGACCTCCTTACTAGCGTCAAGAGTTGTTATTTGCCCATGTCGTTTTAGGGTATCCTTTAAATAAATGTAATATTCTGCGCGAAGGATGTTTGGTTCAATGCTATTGTATGGTTTTGATAGCAAAACTAAAGGAAGAAATGTATGAATTATTAGAAGATAAATAGGGTAGGCCAAAATTGTACGTGGTTGCACTAAAAGGTCCGGAAGACCACCTTGCTTATATAGCAGTACAAAGTCTGCTTTAATGATAAAAACGACACTGAATTTAAGTTTAACACCAAAGATAATTAAAAGAGATAACACAAGTTTCCTGAGTAGCAGTTAATTCTAAGCCACTTACCAATCACATTGTACGCGGTTCTTGTAGAGCGGTGAGTCGTTCGACGAAACAGGCCTGTTTGGAATCTTGCAGAGATGAACGAAGTTTCTCGAAGAGTGACATAAGCTAAAACTCATTTAATCTTTATTTTTAATAACTTCACTTCACTTATAATACTATAAACCGTCTTTAATCATTAAATGTTTTTTCATTCAAGCGGTTAAAAGAATTAATGTTCTGATGCAATGTTATTGACACGCGGTTAACCTAAGACAATGGCAATCTAACTTATAACGCTGTTTAAATTGATTTATTAAAGTTTGACGTCTAGAATTTATTGTCAGCACGCATTTACACTATTGCCAGAAAGTATTCTGCAAGTGCTGTAACATAGCTAACGCACTTGGCTAGAAAATGATTGCTATATTCTAACGAGACATGTTGCAGAGAGAGAGTGTAACTTTGGAGACGAAGGAAATGGCTAGCAGAGGGTAACTAGATCAGAAAACTACGTGGGCCTAGTCTAAAACATAGAGGAATAGACCCAAAGCAACGGGTGACTAGAGCGGAATAACTCTTCTATCTGAGATACGCACAGACGAAACTATATCTTTGCAGTGAGAAAACTACATTCTAGCCGGCGTCAAATATCTGGCAGGCGGTGAAAATGAATTGCGGCTAAAACACCAGCTGATTTCTAGGTTATATCGAAAATAATGACAGATGTCAACAAACGTGGTCTATTGAAAGTGAGGTTAAAGATCCTGTACTTAACAGGTATGTAGCTCAAACTACACTCTCTGTCTTCACGTACGTATATTTACCAGGAGTGTATGTAGGCGTTGTCTACAGCGTAGTAGGAAATTAATATCTTTGAGTGGAATATTATGAAGTGAAATACATAATTGGTTTTTGGCTGCACAGTTTGTAGACTAATATTTGTTTGAAGTGATACCTTTCTTGGTCTTTCCATAAGAAAGTAGGATATTTAAAAGCATCGCGGGACTTATGCGTATAAGCATCGCAAGAGTGTGTGCTACTTTGTGAGCAGAACACGATATCTCGGTCTGTGGTAATGTTTTTACGAATCACATTTTATTAGCAGTCGGTGGGTGGCTGCATTTTTGGTGAAAAACGCAGCAAGTTAGGTGGTACACTTCCTGAATTGCAGAAGTAGGAGAAAATCCTTGAATGTCAACCACCCTACTCGCATTAAGCAATGCCGTAAGAAAATCTGCATGAAAATATTCAAGAAAACCCCGACCATTCAGTCTCGCATACGAAAAGGTCTTTCATAATTTCGATTGAGTCTTTTACTGTAGGAATAGTGACTTCAACATTAGAACAACAGATTACATCCCATTCCTCTTTTCTCTTTTAAAGACACCCATCGGGTTCTAAAGAAATTCGTCAACTTTCAGCTGTGCCGTCCTTTCAGAGGCAACATGTCTGGGAACTGCGGTTTGCCCAACAGTTTTCATAGCTCACATGCATGATACACAAACACTCTGTCTCTTGCCGCCGTCGTTTTAACTGCTCTCAGAATTTGCTTGCCGATGACATTCTTCCTCGTATCTAACTTGAGATTGTGTTCCCCTACAAATTTTCTTTTTTCGAGCATTGCATACGCCTCCCTTAACAACTTTATTTCCTCGGCAGAACTTCTAGATTAATCAAATCTCAACCGAATTGTATAAAAGAAACAATTATTACAACAGTCAAAGCATTTACCTGAAAATACTGAAATTATTTAAATCCCAATACTGTCATCGGGTAAATTTATATTAATTAAGTTCGACGAAAGATTATCTAGCGAGCATGACAACACCGCTTTCAAGTAATTAAAAAAGTTTTCCCTTGGCACAGGTGCTACATGCTCCATTACATAAATCCCAAACTGTAGAAGGAATCAGACTGAATGTAATCTGTCCTTGCAGGGGTGACTCCTTCACTACTATCCACCGCAACTGGCTACACGCAGGATATCTTTAGTAGTCATAGTAACAAGAAATATAGCCTCCATCTTTTGCGACTGTCCTATATATGCTCCATTACATAAATCCCAAACTGTAGAAGGAATCAGACTGAATGTAATCTGTCCTTGCAGGGGTGACGCCTTCACTACTATCCACCGCCACTGGCTACACGCAGGATATCTTTAGTAGTCATAGTAACAAGAAATATAGCCTCCATATTTTGCGACTGTCCTATATATGCTCCATTACATAAATCCCAAACTGTAGAAGCAATCAGACTGAATGTAATCTGTCCTTGCAGGGGTGACTCCTTCACTACTATCCACCGCAACTGGCTACACGCAGGATATCTTTAGTAGTCATAGTAACAAGAAATATAGCCTCCATCTAGTGCGACTGTCCTATATATGCTCCATTACATAAATCCCAAACTGTAGAAGCAATCAGACTGAATGTAATCTGTCCTTGCAGGGGTGACGCCTTCACTACTATCCACCGCAACTGGCTACACGCAGGATATTTTTAGTAGACATAGTAACAAGAAATATAACCTCCATCTAGTGCGACTATCCTATATAGGCTGATATCATTCAGAGAAAAATAAATCAAAAGCCATCAGAACTATTCAAAATGTCGGAGAATAGTTCAATATACTTCAATGAAAGAATTATATTCTATTATAACTGTAATTAAAATACCTGTATTTACATATGTATGTTATTATAAATTTAAAGAAAGGGTAGACGAAGATTCAACATTTTTTAATACATTATACTCATATGTAATTCAGTTTATTGAGTAAAAAAGTGTGAATTGCCGAAAACCGTCACTTTTAATGAACTACTGTGACACCATGAAAAAGCATATAAGATATGCGGGTACTCAAATTACTCTCTCGAGATTTATAAGGTATGATAAAGATCTAGAAGTATGATAAACGAACGCAGAAGGTACCTCCGCTGAGTAAAATAGATAGTACGGTAAACATCTTAAAAACCACAACAACTGGAAAATATAATTAAATAATAAAAATATATACAACTCACAAATATACAATTTTTTATTTCAAACGCGTTTCGACGACTACTTTGTCGTCATCTTCAGTGAAAATACACAAATGAAATTAACTAAAATATATATATATATATATATATTAAACATAACCTATAAAGTTTTAGCAAAGGTAAAAACTTTATCAAAGGTTTTTACCTTTGCTAAAACTTTATAGGTTATGTTTAATATATATATATATATATATATATATATATATATATATATATATATATATATTTTAGTTAATTTCATTTGTGTATTTTCACTGAAGATGACGACAAAGTAGTCATCGAAACGCGTTTGAAATAAAAAAATTGTATATTTGTGAGTTGTATATATTTTTATTATTTAATTATAACTTTCACTCACAAGTCAGCTCGAATAGTATTTATAACTAGAAAATAGTTCAGAGTACAAAACTATTTATGACTGTGTTTTACTTAGCCAAAAGGCAGAACAGATTATGGGGCAAATAAAGATATAACTTATTGAGAAACACATATTTTCTCTTTTAACAAATAAATGTTTCCTGGAGGAAATCATGTGTGAACAAAATATTTAAACAGTAAACAGTAAAACGCAAAAATTAAACTATACGTTCCTTTGAGTAGTGTAAATTACTTCGCAGCCCTTTGCTAAAGGGTTTTGCTAAAGGGTTATGCTAAAGGGCTTAGAGTTATTTTATTTATGTAATTACCGAAATGAAGAGTCTAAAAACTGTCAGAAAATTGGTAAATTAAGGATTATTATGTTACATTCAAATTTTTTAATTAAATTTTCTCGCATATGCTCTCTCTTCAATCTAACTATAATTTCCGTTACAAATATTATTTTTAACAACTTTACAAACAAATTATCTTTTATAGGTTTAATAGATATAGGTTATATTGGATATTCATTTGAATTTACTGTTAAATTCAACATTTCAAAAGAAATTTAACCACTTATATAGCCATTTCTCTAACATAACACTCTAGTAGAGAACTGGTTACGACCCCTGCATAAGCTGTCACCTTTTTCTTGCTTACTCCAAGAGCAACATAATTTCTCTTCCTTAAACCCACTTTTCTTCTCTCTATCGACTTTTCACTATTTCCTAAAATCTGACTAGGATAGCAGGACTATTTCCCTTTAATTCATTCTATTGCCCATTCTACAAATTAGTTTGTTAATTTTTGTTGTAATCGGATTGCTTCTACTGAGGCGCTAATAGTAATGATACGATGTTTTCATAATTATCGACAGCACCTGCAAAGTGATGGACAGTAGGTGATGATATCAATGCACTATAAAGCGGAAATAGGCTTAGAGAAATGATTTTAAAGAAGCATTATTAGCGATTGAAGTCCTTGAATATAAAATTTATTACAATGATTTCATACTCAGAAATTCATCTTTTAGTAATGACGATGATGATTGGTGATTTCATCGGTCACAAAATTTCACACTTGAGCATAATACCAATTTACCCTCTATTATTGTTTTTACAAAGTCTTAGTTTATAGTTTTATTAAAACTTCTACCCACAATACAACATTAAAATTTAAATATCGAAATCTTGTTGCTGACGAGCTGGTTGTTAATTACTTATTACACTTTTGCTTTACTTGCGACCAGACGTTTTGTTAACAAAAAGTTGTTAAATTGGTAACTTACACTTGGAGAAAACGTTAAGACGAATACGTCTCCTCCAAGTGTTGTTAACAATTTAACAACTTTTAGTTAACAAAAAGTCTGGTCGCAAGTAAAAGAAAAGTGTAGTAAGTAATTAAAATTTAGTGTGTAATTGTATCAAAAAAGTTGATAGTATTTCAAACTTGTTGATCAGAAGCAGTTTGGAATTGACGATTAGTTGTGAAGCAAATATAATACTAGTAATTTAGTTGAAATTACTAATAGTGTGATTTTACTGTTTTAAAACCAATACATTAACTGGTTAATATTAATTTAGTAGTTCTCTTTATTTCGTTTCCTAAGGAGAGCTGTTCCTAAGGAGAGCTGTTCCTAAGGAGAGCTGTTAACGCAAGGTGAACGTTTTAAATTAAGATGAACTTATTTATACCGAATTGGCGGCGGCGAAAGAACCTATTTTAGACAATCCGAGCAGAAGACAAATTCTCTTCATATTTCTCTCTTATTAGAAGTCGTCAAGCGAGACGATACTTCCGACCTGAAGTGGGGAGGGCGCCGTGACTGATGTCCAAGAAGGGTTTCTTTCAAAAATAAAACGTTCATAAACAAATTATTTGTATTCAAAACATTCGTATAAACTTTATATAATAAAAACATTTCGACAAAAATGTATAGGCTTCAGTTGTGTCACTTGTACTATTAATAGGAATTTTCTTTCTCACCGATTAATTTGGAAAAATAAATCTTTATTATTTGCTCACAAAATAAAGTTACTTTTCCGGGACCATCACATCATAAACACACACACACACACACACACACACACACACACACACACACACACACACACACACACACACACACACACACACACACACACACACACACACACACACACACACACACACACACACACACACGCACACGCACAAACACGCGCAAGAACGCACGCACACACACACACACACACACAAACACCTTGTATGAAGAGAGGTAAGATATTGCTTTTAGAAATACGTAGTTAAGGGTATTAAGAATTACCTATCTCCTATTACGAGGTATATGAACCTGAAGATACGAGAATTAATATAAACACAACTAATTATTGCAATCCACAAACGTAGTGAATTTTACATAATTTATACCCGATTTAAATTAAATTTATATATTCAAAATTAACATTGATCTAATTTCTTTATTTATAAAAAATAAATTAATCACTTTTAGTTAGTACAGTTTATTTGCAGTAAATATTTTTCGACGTAAATGGTTTCATGTGCCCATCTTCATAACATATAAAAAACAAAAACAAAACATAATATTCAAAAACATGTTATTATAGACGTCACCTAAAAAGTGCAACCAAGTACTAGTACAGTAATTTCCCACTTGAATAAGGAGCATGTAAACTGAATAAAAAACATTGTTTTAAAATAAAAACAATTATAAATACAAAAAGGAAGTACAAATATATTTTTACTATAAATCAATTCTAGTGCGCATTACTTTCGCAGTACCTTCGAGTTAGACGGCAATTCTAGTGCGCATTACTTTCGCAGTACCTTCGAGTTAGACCGCAATTCTAGTGCGCATTACTTTCGCAGTACCTTCGAGTTAGACCGCAATTCTAGTGCGCATTACTTTCGCAGTACCTTCGAGTTAGACGGCAATTCTAGTGCGCATTACTTTCGCAGTACCTTCGAGTTAGACCGCAATTCTAGTGCGCATTACGTTCACAGTACCTTCGAGTTAGACCGCAATTCTAGTGCGCATTACTTTCGCAGTACCTTCGAGTTAGACCGCAATTCTAGTGCGCATTACTTTCGCAGTACCTTCGAGTTAGACCGCAATTCTAGTGCGCATTACTCTCGCAGTACCTTCGAGTTAGACCGCAATTCTAGTGCGCATTACTTTCGCAGTACCTTCGAGTTAGACCGCAATTCTAGTGCTCATTACATTCGCAGTACCTTCGAGTTAGACCGCAATTCTAGTGCGCATTACTTTCGCAGTACCTTCGAGTTAGACCGCAATTCTAGTGCGCATTACTTTCGCAGTACCTTCGAGTTAGACCGCAATTCTAGTGCGCATTACTTTCGCAGTACCTTCGAGTTAGACCGCAATTCTAGTGCGCATTACTTTCGCAGTACCTTCGAGTTAGACCGCAATTCTAGTGCGCATTACGTTCACAGTACCTTCGAGTTAGACCGCAATTCTAGTGCGCATTACGTTCACAGTACCTTCGAGTTAGACAGCAATTCTAGTGCGCATTACTTTCGCAGTACCTTCGAGTTAGACCGCAATTCGTTCCAACATGTGCAGTGTTTAATAGCTTTATATCACCATTACCGGTGTCAACATAAACAATTTATTTGTAAGCTTAAAAGGATATCGCACATACATAATATTTTATACACTAAAAACCACTGCAAATTAAAAATGAGGAGTTAAAGCCGGAAAGTTGACAATATTATATTCCAAATACAGCCTTAGTAAAACTGTTCCTTCTACACCTTTAAAAACTAAAGCATAAACAAAGAATTCAAAATATAACATAGAATAATTCCAAATATTTTAACTATACATATCACAAAGAAATTTCGGAGCTACGATAATATTCAGTCCAGGGTTAAAATATTATTATATATTTTTTAATCATATTAGTTTATGTAAAACCCCTTTCAAAGTATGACGTGAGATATTGAGTGACAAAGTAGATGTTTGAGAGACATTTTATTTCAAAGTAAACGGTAACCTTTAAAGATGACTAAAACGGGTAACCAGCTTCTAATCCATTCATTGGTCGATATTTTAGTACTAAGGAGAGGAAAGCTGAGGCCAGCATCTTTGTAATAGATTGAATTTAATCGAAGGGAAGCGAAGCTTAATGTTGTCATTTGTCAGGAAATGGGACAGAAAACTGATACGCTTTGCTTCCCAGATACGTCAATCCTATCGTTGGAAGCATTTTAGTGGCTTTATTGTATAGACAAATTTATAATCCTATTACTCTCGTATGTGAAGTTGTATTAACAACAAGTTGACATATTAGCGACAGGCACAAAACGTTATTATATGGTTTAACATATTTAAACGATTCGTAAACAATTTACTAGAATACTACATAAAATTTACATATAAAATTGAAGTTTAAATATAAATTTATGTACCCATATTATTAATAATGTTATTAAATTATTAATTAGAAACAATATTTATAATAATATTGTAAAAATTTCATTATAAGTATTCAGAAGTATCCATATGAATATTTCGTACATAAATTAATGAAACACACACACACACACACACACACACACACACACACACACACACACACACACACACACTCACACACACACACACACACACACACACACACACACACACACACACACACTCACACACACACACACACACACACACACACACACTCACACACACACACACACACACACACACACTCACACACACACACACACACACACACACACACTCACACACACACACACACACACACACACACACACACACACACACACACACACACACACACACACATATATATATATATATATATATATATATATATATATATAACTAATAAATATATAAGACTAAAGACTAGATTCTTACTTGGCAATAAGGTTCTAGCACTAAAAATTAGTTGTACTTAAAATAGTATTAAATATTAATATAGAAATATTTTAACACCTAAACCATCAGTCTATATGTTATGAAATATTAACTATTCATTAAAAATTATAATTATCTTAAATGGCAAAATTATCTTAGTTAAATTCCGTATGGAGCTCTAGGTGACACAGCTGCACCCATCTTTAGACCTTGTTAATAGTATAAAAAGAGTCACTGCCACTAGTTCTTAAATTGTTAAACTCATTGCCTTAAAAATCTAAAAAATTAAACATCCTAATTCTGATTTTCCGTTACCTATTTATTCTTAGCAAAGATTAAAACTGTTCAATTTCCTTTAGTTATATATAGCACAAACACTACAGTATTTATACGTACCTAATAAACTGTGAAGGCCACAAGTTGAAATATGCCATAACCCTACAGCATACGTTCAGAAACTAAAAACTGTGAAGGCCACAAGTTGAAATATGCCATAACCCTACAGCATACGTTCAGAAACTAAAAACTGTGAAAGCCGCAAGTTGAAATATGTCATAACCCTACAGCATACGTTCAGAAACTAAAAACTGTGAAAGCCTCAAGTTGAAATATGTCATAACCCTACAGCATACGTTCAGAAACTAAAAACTGTGAAGGCCACAAGTTGAAATATGTCATAACCCTACAGCATACGTTCAGAAACTAAAAACTGTGAAAGCCTCAAGTTGAAATATGTCATAACCCTACAGCATACGTTCAGAAACTAAAAACTGTGAAAGCCGCAAGTTGAAATATTAACCGACGAATATTTTCTGTTATGCAAATATTATTCGCATTCTATCGTCGTATTATTCACACTTTGGTTCAACACATTTTATACTTAAACATTTCAACCATTCAAACTTTACTCAACACGGCGTTTGTACTCGATTCAAGTTACCCCTTCCAAGTGTCTGGCACAGCTTTCTACTAAAGCTCTTTACCTAACGTGCATCCACTCTTGCGAGTTGCGTCTGTTCAAGAGAAGTTAAGAACTTACAAAACGTTAAGTAATAACATTGTACTTGTGACGCAAGAGAAAGTGCCAACATGTAACGACGTTACAAGAAGAGCTGACAGTCATATCTTGTTGGCTGAGGACATGGGGGTCGTACTGAACATAAAGCCTAAGTAGACTAGAGCACATCCATAAAGTAAACCTAATCCCAACCGCAGACTCAAACGTGCAGCTACGACTCCCACACAAACACATTTCCAATTGGTCTATATTTATATCTACAAAAGTAGTTTAATTTCTATCGTAAAACAGGCTGAAAGGACATTAATTGCATTTAAACATTATGTAAAACGTAATTTAATTTTAATTGAATATTGTACACTTATCTCTTAGCAAACGTTGCCATAATATTTGATCAAACACAACAAAACAAGTTTTCCCTGGCGGAGCTTGCTTACTTTTTCGATTGTTGGACACAGTATGTTACCAATTTCCCTTTCAGAGAGTGAACAAGAACAACTATAAACACGGATTTTATTTCGCGTCGCTTGGCGCAACTTATTGTTTTCTTTTCTCGCTCTCTGCGTCAGGATTGCTTCTTGTATTTCTGATTATGTTTATGAATCATCGTCCTGGCTACAATAAAATAGGAAATATAATACCTAGAATTAAAAAACAAAATTTACTTAGTATTTCACTTCCATTGTAAATTAGTATGAAAAGCAAATACAATATTCAAAAACAAAAAATTGACAATAATTAAAATATTTAGTTTACTAATTCATCATATCATTTCAGTTTAGTTTGATGTAAATACAATTTAGTGTCAATATTATTCTTGTTTTTCTAAAAATACATCTACATTGCGAATAGCTACAAAAATTAGTTTACATACAGAGAGAAATATTTTTGATAGGAAAAAATAACTAATTTCCTTTGTAAACTAACCGATTTCTGAAAGAATGGTTGTTCTCTATTTTTGTATCTCAAGTTTGTTTCTAGTAATACTGGTTATGAATCATCATATTATGTGACAATGAAACAGGAAATATAATAACTAAAAGCTAACTTTGAAGTTAATAATTTACTTCAATTGTAAATTAGTATGAAAACCAAATAAAATATTCAAAAATGAAAATCTTTAAATAATTAAATTTATCGTTCACTAATTCATTATATTATTTCACCTTTGTATAATTTAAACACAATTTTGAGTCAGTATTATTCTTACATGTTTTTAAAATACATCCATATTACAAATAACACAAAAAAATCAGTTTACATAGAGAGTTTAAAAAGATTTAATAGAAAAAATATAAAGTTTCCCATGTAAACCAACCGATTTCCGAAAGAAAGGTTGGCCTCTATGTTTCTTTGGCTCTATTTTCGAAATTGTCTTTGTCATTTGCATAAGTTAACGAACTTAATTTTCCTTTTCCCCTGTACAAACCGGACACTTTGTAACTTTATTGTATAATAGTTAGGTCGTACTGTAATGTAGTTTTGGGTGATGTTTTATTACAAAACACTAAGTATATAGATTTTTTATGTAGTCCTAAATTGAGGTTATATTTTTATTTTCTTAAAATATTTAATAATTTTGTAACTTTTATGATTTTTTCTTTAGAATCTATTTTCAGGGTTAATATGAAAACGTTTAGGAAAATCGGAGATAAAAAATATTTTTAACCGGTAATTTTACCCTTAGAAATATTTATATCTATAAGGTTGGATTCTCTATTACACATTGAACCCATTTATCATAATTTACGAAAATTATGGTACATTTATTCAACATATAATGTTTGCACAGCTTTACATTTCCACCAAGTAGAGTAACATAATAAAGATATTCTAATATAAAGAAAACGATCAATGGAAAATGAATTATTTCTTTACATTTTAAATATTAAAATAGCCACCGGTATAATGACTGTAGCTGTAAAATTTTAAATTATTTCATACCATTAAACATTTGTATAACACATTCATTTACAAAATGACACCACCCTGCAATGGTAAATGCCCCATTTTATAGACGTTCAATGGAAACAAAGGATTGTCCCTGTGGTTTACAGCTGTAACAAGAACATAAAACCGAGTTGTGGAAGTGACATTGCTTTTTGTTTGTGTTTGCGAGTTTCTTTAGCCATTTGCTTCTAACTGCTGTTGGAACCTGATTAAAGTTCCAACAGAAACATTAACCTATTTAATTAAAAGGCCTCTACTTCCACCGTACAAGTTTTATTGCGTATTCCTGTATCTTACTAACTAGTCTTAATGGCTGTCGAGGGTTAAACACTAAATTGGAAACCCACCATTGAAGGTCATTCATTACAAGAAATACTGATTTTATTGGTTAATGAAGCAATTAGAGAATTAAATTTATTCTAATACTCGTGCATCATTTATCTGTTTGCAAAAATATGTATTGTAATGTAATATCTACCATAAAAGTTATTTTAAACTGCCCATACTGCCTCCACACATACCGAGCATAATTTAAATTTAATCTTTTTGAAAATCTTCCTTTGTCCTTATGTGCACAAGATGTACCAAATAAAACAATTTGTCTTCTATCTTTGAAATACAGTAAATAAACATTATTTTCTTTTTGTTGTTAGTTTTGAAGCATTTTCATAATTCACCACTAGGGGTAGGGATTTGACTGAAACCCCTACTTTTCAGATATGTATTAACAAAAAGAATTGAAATGAAGGTATATAGATACTCTAAAATTACAGACTGAACCGTAACAATTTAACTACACAAAAAATAGGTCTGCTTCATACCATACCGGAGCACACCTATGGAGAACTACCTCAAAAGCAGATGCAAACATAATAATAGACTCGTGGATTAGAAGACGAAACTAAACACACATTAAACTCCAGCTCGATAATATAAGTAAAAAATACTCGCAAATTTCTACAACTAAAATAAATAAGGAAATGCCGTCACTCAGTGAATGTTAATAGTTACTAACATGTAAAACATGTACCTTTACCAAATATAACCGAAAGATCATAATAAATTAACCAGAAGAAGGTAACATTTCTGTTTCAATAGATATCATACAAGGATGTCCCATCTAAAACACAGAGTAACCTCACCACTTCAAGTCAGAACTAAAACCTTGCTATACATGTAAAATATATACGAAGCATACACAATAGCAACAACACATGTTTTACTTTTTCTAGTTAATCATTAAAATTCAAACAGAAAATATGTATCTGTAGTTATACCTTTAGAAGACCTTCAAAGATATTTCCAATCAAACACAACTTCCGAATACACACCAGTAAAACTTACATCCATCAATTATTGAAATCTTCGGACTCACTGCATGTAATAAAATGTCTATCTGATTTTGTTTCTGAGGGAAAAGTGTTTGCTATAATATCCTACAGGGGATAACAATTTCCTATATAATTTCCTATATAGGGAAATGATAATTATCATTTGATATAAAACAAAAGTTCACAAATATCCCTTTATATGAAACATATGACATAATAAAAAATAAATTATTATTAAGTACACAAGATAAAAAAGAAATTCTTGAAATAATTAATGTAATTAAAACAATATTAAATCAAAATTATTTTGGTTATAACAACAAAATTTATAAACAAGAAGATGGATTAGTAATAGGTTCTCCTTTGTCATGCATCATATCAGAAATATTTTTACAATATATTGATAAAGAAATAGTTAAGATTATTAAAAAATATGATAATAAAGGACATTGGTTTAGGTATGTGGATGATGGATTATATGCTTCTACAAATAATGCTTTAAATTTAAATATAATAATTATTGAGATAAATAAAATACACAATAAAATACAATTTACACACGAAATAGAAAATGCACAATGCAATACATTTTTTTATATATAACTATTTACAAAGAGAATAATAAATTAAATTTTTCAATTTATAGAAAATCCACACAAATTGATAAAATTATACCAAATTACTCAAACCATCCGTATAATCAAAAAATGGCATGTTTTTATAACTTATTGTATAGAATTAATAAAGTTCCATTAAATCAAAACACTAGAACTAGAGAATTAAACATTATATATCAAATTGCAGTGAATAATGGATATAGAAGAGAAACAATTAATAAACTAAATAATAATGTGCTTCAAAAATTGGGAAATAATATTAGTAAAATTGAGAATGCAACATATAAAAATAAAAAAATTAATTTGGTCCAAATTCTTATTTACGGGGTTTGAAGTTATACCTGTTGTTAGGTTATTTAAAAATACTAATATCAAGATGGTTTATTATACAAATAATAAAATAAATAAGTTTTATAAAGACAGGTGTTGAATCTAAATGTTATAATATAAATGGAGTTTATAGTATAAAATGTAATGATTGCCAAAAATATTATGTAGGACAGACTAAAAAGAAAATAAAAGAACGATACAAAGGGCATTTGAATGAATTAAAAAACCGAATATTTATAAGTCTAATCTTGCGACACATTGTATACTAAATAATCATGAGTTCCCAAAAATAAAGAATATGACGCTATATAAACGCGTGGAGAAGGGATTAAAAATGAATATCTTGGAAAATATGGAAATATACAAACATAGAATTACAGACAGACTCATTCATGAACAAGTACAAACAAAAAATAAACACAACACAATCTTTAGCATATTTAATGATATTCTGGAAATGAAAGAGTATTTGAATAAGAATCAATATTATCTATTTGTACAGGCAAAGTAAGTCAATAAAATTATCTGTTTGAACGTAGAACAATTTGTATATGAGTAGTCTTAATGTAGGAACAGAATAAGTTAGAAGTGTGCTAAGTTAGTTTTGACAATGCCGATACTGCTAATCGGCGAAAAGCTTAAACTTTATAATAAAATTAAAAAAAGGTTTTATTCTTGTATGAAAGTGGTTTTATTATACATATACATTTTAGCAAGGAAAATTTCATCTTAAAATTACAATATATATATATATATATATATATATATATATATATGTGTGTGTGTGTGTGTGTGTGTGTGTGTGTGTGTGTGTGTGTGTGTGTGTGTGTGTGTGTGTGTATGGGTGTGTGTGTAGGTAGGTGGATGTGTGT
>JBAIZL010000010.1:18484060-18579060 GCA_036971475.1 Prosapia bicincta
TCACCCTCCGTATAGAGCATATCACTATAATTCATCTTACGCATAGAACATATCACTATAATTCATCCTACGTATAAATTATATCACTATAATTCATCCTACGTATAGAGCATATTACTATAATTCATCCTACGTATAGATCATATCACTAAAATTCATCCTACGTATAGAACATATCACTATAATTCATCCTACGTATAGAGCATATCACTATAATTCTTCCTACGTATAGAGCATATCACTATAATTCATCCTACGAATAGAGCATATTACTATAATTCTTCCTACGTATAGAGCATATCAGTATAATTCACTCTACGTATAGAACATATCACTATAATTCATCCTACGTATAGAGCGTATCACTATAATTTATCCTACGTATAGAGCATATCACTATAATTCATCCTACGTATAGAGCGTATCACTATAATTCATCCTACGAATAGAGCATATTACTATAATTCTTCCTACGTATAGAGCATATCACTATAATTCATCCTACGTATAGAGCATATCACTATAATTCATCCTACGAATAGAGCATATTACTATAATTCTTCCTACGTATAGAGCATATCAGTATAATTCACTCTACGTATAGAACATATCACTATAATTCATCCTACGTATAGAGCGTATCACTGTAATTCATCCTACGAATAGAGCATATTACTATAATTCTTCCTACGTATAGAGCGTATCACTATAATTCATCCTACGAATAGAGCATATTACTATAATTCTTCCTACGTATAGAGCATATCACTATAATTCATCCTACGAATAGAGCATATTACTATAATTCTTCCTACGTATAGAGCATATCAGTATAATTCACTCTACGTATAGAACATATCACTATAATTCATCCTACGTATAGAGCGTATCACTATAATTCATCCTACGTATAGAGCATATCACTATAATTCTTCCTACGTATAGAGCATATCACTATAATTCATCCTACGTATAGAGCATATCACTATAATTCTTCCTACGAATAGAGCATATCACTATAATTCACTCTACGTATAGAACATATCACTATAATTCATCCTACGTATTGAGCGTATCACTATAATTCATCCTACGTATAGAGCATATCACTATAATTCTTCCTACGTATAGAGCATATCACTATAATTCATCCTACGAATAGAGCATATCACTATAATTCATCCTACGTGTAGAGCATGTCACTATAATTATTCCTACGTATAGAGCATATCACTATAATTAGACCTTATCAGTTTTATGATACATTATATAAACCTTTATTTATAATCATGAGATAAATCGGTAACAGAACAATGGTCGTACAAGCGTTAGATTAGCAGTCCTTAAGGACCTGTGCCTCATGGGGTGTGATACTGATTTGTCTGAAAATAACAAATTACACATGCGTAGGTTCTACATTGCCCTAGTTCTTGTCCAGTCATTCCTGTGGTTTTGTCAGATGATACATTTCGTACTTTCTTCTTAAATCTCTACAGACAAAAAATCATTTCATTATCTGGAACAACTTTCGATTATCCTATCTTTACAATAGCTTCAAGGTGTTAAGAAGTTGAAATATTCCTGAATTCATTTCTATTTTCTCCGCACAAAAAAGTAATAATGAAGAATTTTTAAAAAGTAATGTTTCATTTTCCTTTGTTATGACTTTAAACGATCGAATCATGTATAAATTTCGTGAAACATTTGATCCCCATTAATGTTTGACGTATTTGTCACTAGTTTTATTTTCAACTGCTTGTTTCTAAATCTAACTGTAGAGTGTAGGATACAGGAAGAGGGGGTCCAAAAACAATTCTTTAAAAATAATGCTTCTTTGTCTTTTCACATACGTTTTGTCGATTATGGAGATGCCAATGAATACGAAAATTATAAAAGTTAGAAATACGGTCTGTATTTTCGGCGTCGACTTTCCAGCCGAGTTGACCTCAGTTAGTTCCGTGAGTTTGTTGCTTTGAATTTGTTATAGCTCTGGAGAATCAAAAATGTATCGCGTCAGAATACGTAATAGATTTGGAGCTTGTGCTGCAGCATGTAAACAAAATTTATTTAATAATTGACTCACTAGGACTTCTCTCTCTCTCTCTTTCTCTCTCTGTTTACCTTTCTCTCTGCACCTTTCTCACTCTTTATCTCTCTCTCTCCCTGTCTTTAACTCACACACCCTCGCTCTAAGAATATTCAGTTTCATTTAAACTATATTTTGATATGTATCTCCTATTTCCAGATTTTTTTTGCTTCTTCACATCTAGATTGTAGCTTATGACATTGTAATTTATAAAAAAGTTAGATGTTTGATCATTGTTATATCAGATTTTGGGAAGGATTTGTGAAAATCGTTGCTCGTCAAAAGCAATTTCATTTTAGTTATCATTTCAGTTGATAACAGGTGATACGTAAAATGAAGATACATGAAAATTCGTTCGTTTATATCCCTCTATGGGTTCAAAGGTTTTAACATGAAACTTTAATAATCTCGCCCTACTCATTACAGTCTTATACGTATTACATTACGTAACATGGTAAGTATATCACTATAATTCACTCTACGTATAGAGCATATCACTATAATTCACTCTACGTATAGCGCATATCACTATAATTCACTCTACGTATAGAGTATATCACTATAATTCACGCTACGTATAGAGTATATCACAATAATTAACTCTACATATAGAGTATATCACTATAATTGACTCTACCTATAGAGCATATCACTATAATTCATCCTATGTATAGATATATCACTAGAATTCACTCTACGTATAGAACATATCACTATAATTCACTATACGTATAGAGCATATCACTATAATTCATCCTACGTATAGAACATATCACTAAATTCACTCTACGTATAGAGCATATCACTATAATTCATCCTACGTATAGATATATCACTATAGTTCACTCTACGTATAGAGAATATCACTATAATTCATCCTACGTATAGATATATCACTATAATTCACTCTACGTATAGAGCATATCACTATAATGTACTCTACGTATAGAGTGTATCACTATAATTCACTCGACGTATAGAGAATATCACTATAATTCACTCTACGTATAGAGTATAACACTATACTTCACTCTACGTTTAGAGTATATCACTATAAGTCACTCTATATATAGAGTATATCACTATAATTGACTACCTATAGCGCATATCATTATAATTCATCCTACGTATAGATATATCACTATAAGTCACTCTACATATAGAACATATCACTATAATTCACTATACGTTTAGACCATATCACTATAATTCACTCTACGTATAGAGCATATCACTATAATCCATCCTACGTATAGATATATCACTATAATTCATCCTACGTATAGAGCATATCACTATAATTCATCCTACGTATAGAACATATCACTATAATTCATCCTACGTATAGAACATATCACTATAAGTCACTCTACGTAGAGAGCATATCACTATAATTCATCCTACGTATAGATATATCACTATAGTTCACTCTACGTATAGAGCATATCACAATAATTCATCCTACGTATAGAACATACCACTATAATTCACTCTACGTATAGAGTATAACACTATAATTCACTCTACTTATAGAGTATATCACTATAATTCACTCTATATATAGAGTTTATCACTATAATTGACTCTACCTATAGCGCATATCACTATAATTCATCCTACGTATAGATATATCACTATAAGTCACTCTACGTATAGAACATATCACTATAATTCACTATACGTTTAGACCATATCACTATAATTCACTGTACGTATAGAGCATATCACTATAATCCATCCTACGTATACATATATCACTATAATTCATCCTACGTATAGAGCATATCACTATAATTCATCCTACGTATAGAACATATCACTATAATTCGCTCTACGTAGAGAGCATATCACTATAATTCATCCTACGTATAGATATATCACTATAGTTCACTCTACGTATAGAGCATATCACTATAATTCATCCTACGTATAGAACATACCACTATAATTCACTCTACGTATAGAGTATAACACTATACTTCACTCTACGTATAGAGTATATCACTATAATTCACTCTATATATAGAGTATATAACTATAATTGACTCTACCTATAGCGCATATCACTATAATTCATCCTACGTATAGATATATCACTATAAGTCACTCTAAGTATAGAACATATCACTATAATTCACTATACGTTTAGACCATATCACTATAATTCACTGTACGTATAGAGCATATCACTATAATCCATCCTACGTATAGATATATCACTATAATTCATCCTACGTATAGAGCATATCACTATAATTCATCCTACGTATAGAACATATCACTATAATTCACTCTACGTATAGAGCATATCACTATAATTCATCCTACGTATAGAGCATATGACTATAATTCATCCTATAAGATGAATTATATATCTATCTGCTCTATCTATACGTATAGAGCATATCACTATAATTCATCCTACGTATAGAGCATATGACTATAATTCATCCTATAAGATGAATTATATATCTATCTGCTCTATCTATACGTATAGAGTATATCACTATAATTCATCCTACGTATAGAGCATATGACTATAATTCATCCTATAAGATGAATTATATATCTATCTGCTCTATCTATACGTATAGAGCATATCACTATAATTCATCCTACGTTTAGAACATATCACTATAATTCACTCTACGTATAGAGCATATCACTATAATTCATCCTACGTATAGAGCATATGACTATAATTCATCCTATAAGATGAATTATATATCTATCTGCTCTATCTATACGTATAGAGTATATCACTATAATTCATCCTACGTATAGAGCATATGACTATAATTCATCCTATAAGATGAATTATATATCTATCTGCTCTATCTATACGTATAGAGCATATCACTATAATTCATCCTACGTATAGAGCATATGACTATAATTCATCCTATAAGATGAATTATATATCTATCTGCTCTATCTATACGTATAGAGTATATCACTATAATTCATCCTACGTATAGAGCATATGACTATAATTCATCCTATAAGATGAATTATATATCTATCTGCTCTATCTATACGTATAGAGTATATCACTATAATTCATCCTACGTATAGAGCATATGACTATAATTCATCCTATAAGATGAATTATATATCAATCTGCTCTATCTATACGTATAGAGCATATCACTATAATTCATCCTACGTATAGAACATATCACTATAATTCACTCTACGTATAGAGCATATCACTATAATTCATCCTACGTATAGAGCATATGACTATAATTCATCCTATAAGATGAATTATATATCTATCTGCTATATCTATACGTATAGAGCATATCACTATAATTCATCCTACGTATAGAGCATATGACTATAATTCATCCTATAAGATGAATTATATATCTATCTGCTCTATCTATACGTATAGAGCATATCACTATAATTCATCCTACGTATAGAGCATATGACTATAATTCATCCTAAAAGATGAATTATATATCTATCTGCTCTATCTATACGTATAGAGCATATCACTATAATTCATCCTACGTATAGAGCATATGACTATAATTCATCCTATAAGATGAATTATATATCTATCTGCTCTATCTATACGTATAGAGTATATCACTATTATTCATCCTACGTATAGAGCATATCACTATAATTCATCCTACGTATAGAGCATATGACTATAATTCATCCTATAAGATGAATTATATATCTATCTGCTCTATCTATACGTATAGAGTATATCACTATAATTCATCATACGAATATAGCATATCACTATAATGCATCCTACGTATAGAACATATCACTATAATTCATCCTACTTATAGAGCATATCAGTATAATTCATCCTACGTATAGAGCATATCACTATAATTCTTCCTACGTATAGAGCATATCAGTATAATTCATCCTACGTATAGAGAATATCACTATAATTCATCCTACGTATAGAGCATATCACTATAATTCATCCTACGTATAGAACATATCACTTTAATTCATCCTACTTATAGAGCATATCACTAAATTCACTCTACGTATAGAGCATATCACTATAATTCATCCTACGTATAGATATATCACTATAGTTCACTCTACGTATAGAGAATATCACTATAATTCATCCTACGTATAGATATATCACTATAATTCACTCTACGTATAGAGCATATCACTATAATGTACTCTACGTATAGAGTGTATCACTATAATTCACTCGACGTATAGAGAATATCACTATAATTCACTCTACGTATAGAGTATAACACTATACTTCACTCTACGTATAGAGTATATCACTATAATTCACTCTATATATAGAGTATATCACTATAATTGACTACCTATAGCTCATATCATTATAATTCATCCTACGTATAGATATATCACTATAAGTCACTCTACGTATAGAACATACCACTATAATTCACTCTACGTATATAGTATAACACTATAATTCACTCTACTTATAGAGTATATCACTATAATTCACTCTATATATAGAGTTTATCACTATAATTGACTCTACCTATAGCGCATATCACTATAATTCATCCTACGTATAGATATATCACTATAAGTCACTCTACGTATAGAACATATCACTATAATTCACTATACGTTTAGACAATATCACTATAATTAACTGTACGTATAGAGCATATCACTATAATCCATCCTACGTATACATATATCACTATAATTCATCCTACGTATAGAACATATCACTATAATTCACTCTACGTAGAGAGCATATCACTATAATTCATCCTACGTATAGATATATCACTATAGTTCACTCTACGTATAGAGCATATCACTATAATTCATCCTACGTATAGAACATACCACTATAATTCACTCTACGTATAGAGTAGAACACTATACTTCACTCTACGTATAGAGTATATCACTATAATTCACTCTATATATAGAGTATATCACTATAATTGACTCTACCTATAGCGCATATCACTATAATTCATCCTACGTATAGATATATCACTATAAGTCACTCTACGTATAGAACATATCACTATAATTCACTATACGTTTAGACCATATCACTATAATTCACTGTACGTATGGAGCATATCACTATAATCCATCCTACGTATAGATATATCACTATAATTCATCCTACGTATAGAACATATCACTATAATTCATCCTACGTATAGAACATATCACTATAATTCACTCTACGTATAGAGCATATCACTATAATTCATCCTACGTATAGAGCATATGACTATAATTCATCCTATAAGATGAATTATATATCTATCTGCTCTATCTATACGTATAGAGCATATCACTATAATTCATCCTACGTATAGAGCATATGACTATAATTCATCCTATAAGATGAATTATATATCTATCTGCTCTATCTATACGTATAGAGTATATCACTATAATTCATCCTACGTATAGAGCATATGACTATAATTCATCCTATAAGATGAATTATATATCTATCTGCTCTATCTATACGTATAGAGCATATCACTATAATTCATCCTACGTATAGAACATATCACTATAATTCACTCTACGTATAGAGCATATCACTATAATTCATCCTACGTATAGAGCATATGACTATAATTCATCCTATAAGATGAATTATATATCTATCTGCTCTATCTATACGTATAGAGTATATCACTATAATTCATCCTACGTATAGAGCATATGACTATAATTCATGCTATAAGATGAATTATATATCTATCTGCTCTATCTATACGTATAGAGCATATCACTATAATTCATCCTACGTATAGAGCATATGACTATAATTCATCCTATAAGATGAATTATATATCTATCTGCTCTATCTATACGTATAGAGTATATCACTATAATTCATCCTACGTATAGAGCATATGACTATAATTCATCCTATAAGATGAATTATATATCTATCTGCTCTATCTATACGTATAGAGTATATCACTATAATTCATCCTACGTATAGAGCATATGACTATAATTCATCCTATAAGATGAATTATATATCTATCTGCTCTATCTATACGTATAGAGCATATCACTATAATTCATCCTACGTATAGAGCATATGACTATAATTCATCCTATAAGATGAATTATATATCTATCTGCTCTATCTATACGTATAGAGCATATCACTATAATTCATCCTACGTATAGAGCATATGACTATAATTCATCCTATAAGATGAATTATATATCTATCTGCTCTATCTATACGTATAGAGCATATCACTATAATTCATCCTACGTATAGAGCATATGACTATAATTCATCCTATAAGATGAATTATATATCTATCTGCTCTATCTATACGTATAGAGCATATCACTATAATTCATCCTACGTATAGAGCATATGACTATAATTCATCCTATAAGATGAATTATATATCTATCTGCTCTATCTATACGTATAGAGTATATCACTATTATTCATCCTACGTATAGAGCATATCACTATAATTCATCCTACGTATAGAGCATATGACTATAATTCATCCTATAAGATGAATTATATATCTATCTGCTCTATCTATACGTATAGAGTATATCACTATAATTCATCATACGAATATAGCATATCACTATAATGCATCCTACGTATAGAACATATCACTATAATTCATCCTACTTATAGAGCATATCAGTATAATTCATCCTACGTATAGAGCATATCACTATAATTCTTCCTACGTATAGAGCATATCAGTATAATTCATCCTACGTATAGAGCATATCACTATAATGCATCCTACGTATAGAACATATCACTATAATTCATCCTACTTATAGAGCATATCAGTATAATTCATCCTACGTATAGAGCATATCACTATAATTCATCCTACGTATAGAGCATATCACTATAATTCATCCTACGTATAGAACATATCACTATAATTCATCCTACTTATAGAGCATATCAGTATAATTCATCCTACTTATAGAGCATATCAGTATAATTCATCCTACGTATAGAGCATATCACTATAATGCATCCTACGTATAGAACATATCACTATAATTCATCCTACGTATAGAGCATATCACTATAATTCTTCCTACGTATAGAGCATATCACTATAATTAGACCTTATCATTTTTATGATACATTATATAAACCTTTATTAGTTAAATTTCCTTAGACGTTTTTATATATATTCTACGTAATTTTTCTACAAAAGGTCGAGACATTAATTCAGACTATACATGAAATATTAACCTTAGAAGAACCACTTTAGATATCTTTAACTATATTTTTCTAATTCTTAATATACTCATCTTCATATCTGTTAGGAGTATATCTATACATTTGAGGACAGTTTTATGCTTTTGATAATGTTACTGTATTTTCCTCTGCCGATGTGTTTCTGAGTGAGTCCATTTTTAAAACTAAAATCGTAAATAAGTACGATTCTTACTCACTCAGGAACGCGTTAACATAGGAAAACATTGTAACTTTGAGAAATGCAGAAAATTACTCAAATATATATAGTTTTCTTACCTAATTAAATATAATAGTCTTCCTTGATTTAAGTCAGTTACATTTTAACATGCTTGAAACACAACCTCTAAAGTAAAGGGAAAAGCGGCGGTTCTTCAAAATGTAATGTTACACTTTTTAAAAACATATGGAATTATGCGTGATTATCCACCCAAAGATGTTAACTCCAAACAGAAACCTAAGTTTACAATTCAAAAACATATTCCTTACAAAATTTAATAATGTAGAAGAACAGGTCGTTATAAGGTACATTGATTTTTACGTCTAGTTAAATCTTATACAGGTCGTTAACGGTTCAGCAAAGATTAATACACGTACATAACCTCAAACATTCAAATACTCATTTAAACGATATGTTTAAAAAGGTTTTCAATAAAATATTACAAATATGTTTTACGAAAAATTCTGTAAACCGATCTTCTTATGATTTTAGATATTTCAAAATTGTTGATGTAAACATAAAGTGTAAACATATTCTCTGATAAGTAACGCCTCAAGTTGAGCCTATCTAAATGTTTCCAATATTTGTACTTAAGATCAACCAAGTGCATTTCTTAATAATTAGCAGTTCCATAAAAATAAAATATACCCCCCGAAAAATGGCTACGAACATATACTGATAGATAATATATTCAATGAATATAAATATACACTACAATACATAAAAAACATCGTCAAACACCCATTAGTGCCACAAAGCAAACAATAAATACATCCCCAACACTTACCACCACACACACACACACACACACACACACACACACACACACACACACACACACACACACACACAAGTAGAAGTGAGGTCAGTTCAGCGCGCCCACCCCTAAACTCGGCCGCTACGTAACCTAGGACTATAGGGGTAGTTTTGGATGATGCTCAAGGTCATCCCGGCCCTGACCCTAGACCAAGGGGTGGTTTCGACCACGTTCAGGGGGGTAGGGGGTAGTTTTTCGAAAAAAAAAAAAAAAATCGGCCGCTATGTAACCTAGGACTATAGGGGTAGTTTCGGATGATGCGGGCGGACGTCGTGACCCTGATCCAAACCTTAGGGGTGGTTTTGAACACGTCCAGAGGGGTAGGGGGTAGTTTTTCGAAAAAATTTATTTCCAACACACTGACCTAAGCCAGCCAAAATGGATCTAACCCAAGTGTTGGGGTGACCTCGGCTACGTTCAGGACCATCACCGGGGGTAGCTCAGGGGGTGGATTGGGGGAGGGGGGTAGTTTTCGAAAAAATTTTGGAAAATCGTGCCTTGACCGATAGGATGAGTCTAGAGTGTATTATCGCGTCGGTAGGGGTAGTTTCACCTAGGGGTAGTTTTTGAATAAAATATGAAATTGCCGAAAATCGAACGGTTTGATCGAATGGCTGTATGGGATATGTCTAGAGTCCAATAAGGAACGCTGAGGGGGTGGATTCACCGAGGGGTAGTCATTAAATAATAAGAAATCGCCAAAAATGATCGGTGACCTAGGTAAAAGTCACCACCGAACCCGCGCTTGAGGTAACACCGCCTAAGAGCGGGTAAAGCTAACACGGAGCACGGCCTCGGTTAAAGCCAATCCAAGCCCAGCCACCCAGCAGCTATGCCTTAGGTAAAGCTAACACGGAGCAAGGTAAAGCCAACCTAGGTAAAGTAACCCCGGAATCAGGCCATACCTAGAGACACCCAGGAGCCGGGCCTTAGTTAAAGCAGTCAGCCTTTAAGTAAAGCTACTCAAGAGTCGGGCCAAGATGATTGCTATATCAATTACAGCCTATCGACTAAGACAAGTACCTCCACCAAGTCCTAGCTAAAGCCATCACGAGGCCGACCCCTCGGTAAAGCCACCCAGGACTTAGGTAGAGCCAATAAGGAGCAAGGCCACAGGTAAAGCCACCCAGGACTTAGGTAAAGCCAATCCTAAGCTATGCCCTAGGTAAAGTAATCCGGGAAGTCGACCTTAGGTAAAACCACCCCGAAGCCGGGGCCTAGCTAGAGACACCCTGGAGAAAGGCCTGAGGCAAATTCACACTAGAGCAAGTGGGGGGTTGATTGCCAAAAATGATCGACCAATCACAACACAGGGGCCCTGTAGGTCCACGCAAACGGTCGCTGTAAGACGGAAAGGCTTATATACAGCGTTAAACCAATATATGATAGCCCACATAATGTGTTAAACAAATATGTAAGCCTACATACATACTATGCTAGGCCAACATACAAGGGCCTACTATGTTTGTAAACCACAGGCCAAACCCTTATGACCTGAGCTATTTTCACATAGCCCACATAATGTGTTAAACAAATATGTAAGCCTACATACATACTATGCTAGGCCAACATACAAGGGCCTACTATGTTTGTAAACCACAGGCCAAACCCTTATGACCTGAGCTATTTTCACCTCTTCTATCAGGTTGATCCTGGCAACCGTATAATATGGGAGGTACTATATGGTACATCTACCAATGCATAACCTATCAAGCCCACGTAAAGGTTTAATATATTTGACGACGTATCGGCGTTCGAGCGACTCAGGTATTAGGCCCTCCATAACTAGAGGGGCAAGGGTTATGATTGTCAAACTCAAAATTTGTCTGTGCTACAAAATAATAAACAAAGCAACAAAGCCCCGTCGTTTCATGGAATACGCTTGACCGTGTGCTAGACATGTACAGACTTGCAGAGATAACACATTATCTAAAAACCGCAACGGCTGCCGCTATAGCAAGCTTAAAACCCGCACGGCTGTGTCGTTGTGAATCTAGGCACGTGTCTATGTTTTGATTACTGTATCAATTTACTGTGTACTGTCGTCATACCAAGGCCTATAATCAGAAATCAGTGTAAATAATCAAATAGCCTCAATGGACATCTCCTATAGCCGTAAATGTATCTAGATATAAAGGTATATATGGAGAAACACTAATAAAGAGGCCTATCACAAAACGAGAATAAATATATGTTATAAAACGATGCCAAGCCATCATGCATGCTATCATACATAGGCTTGTTTAGCCAACACACGTGATAGGACACATAATGTGTTAAACAAATATGCGTGTAAACCTGCATACATACTATGCTAAGCCGACTTACATGGGCCTACTATGTCGGTAAACCACTGGCCAAAGCCTATATGACCTGAGCTATTTACACCTCGTCTATCAGGTAGAACTTGGCAGCCGTATAATATGGTATAGCTAACAATGCATAACCTATCACGCCCATGACGGTCAGCAAATACTACAATATAATTAAAAAGTCACGCAGCCTATATACATACAATACTAACCAATATAGGCATATATACTATGTTAAACCAGCACGCAATATACTCTAAATAGCCATATATATACGCTGTTAAACCAATATGCAGGTTAACCTATATACAGCCCTTATTAGGCAAATATCCCCGTTACCCACATAGGCCTATATAATATGTTAAACCAGGATGAATGATAGCTTATATAGTGTGTTAAACAAATATGCATGTAAACCTACATAAATAATATGCTAAGCCTGTGCTAAACAGATAAGCGTGTAAACCCACATAAATACTATGCTAACCAGCATGGATGCTATCCTACATAGGCTTATATACTATGTTAGGCCTGCATACGTAATTACCCTATATAGTGTGTTAAATAAATATGCGTGTAAACCAAATAAATACTATGGTAAGCCAACATGCATGCTATCATACTATGTTAGGCCTACATAATGTGTTAAACATATATGTGTGTGCAAGCTTGCATAGATATTATGCTAAGAAGACATGGGCCTACAAAGTATAACACATTATATCCGGTGCATAGTTTAGCTAACGGTCATCACACACTATCCTACAAGCTGCCCAAAAATTACCACATAATACCTGATACATAGCTTGGCTAATCATTAACACATAGTAGGCCCCAACACATAATATCCGGTGCATAGCCTAGCTAAATAAGCATAAACTCCCCAAAATTGGCATATCAATTATGTATGGTCTAGATATAGTCACACATGTCATTTCAAAAGTCAGCTGGAAAGAAACACTAGCCTGGCTAATCATTAACACATAGTAGGCCCCAACACATAATCTCCAGTGCATAGACAGGCTAATGTTCATCATGTAGTACCCAATGCATAGCTTGAGTATGGTTTATCCAAAGCATAGCTTGACTATGATTATCACATGAGTAGGTTGATTACAAACTAACACATAATAATCATTGCACAGTCTGGCTAATGGTTATTAAATAGTACCTGTTGCATAGCCAGGCTAATGATTAACACATAGTACTCGATGCATAGTCTGACTAGGGTAAACACATAGTATCCGAACCATAGATTGACTAATGGTTAACACATGGTATCCAAAGCATAGCTAGGCTAGTGAATAACTAATGGTTAGTTTGACTATGGTTAACACACACACAGTATCCGATGCGTAGCTTAGCTAATGGATAACACATAGTAACCTATGCTTAGCCTGACTAGGGCTAACACATATCCGATGAATGGCTCGACTAAGGCTAACACACAGTATCCGATGCACAACTTAGGATCGAATATGACGTCATCCAGGGCGAAGATGGCGGCTATGTTGATACCGTGATGGCCAGTGTAGGCTAGATCAAATAGCCAACGTTTCAACTAAACTACTGTCTTACGCTAAGTTTAACCGACCAACATACGCGAAGTTCAAACGAACAACATTTACACCAAGCTCAAATAGGCTACGGCCAGATCAACGTTTCAGCTAATCAACGTTGAAAAACTTACGCTAATCAACCAGCAAACTGACACCTGGTTCAAATGGGTTATGGTTAGTGAAGGCACCGGCAAAAGCCTTAGGCCTTAGACATAGCTACCAACACATACCAAAATAGCTATGCAGAAACCGTCAAGGCCTGTCTAGGTATGTTGTATCATTTACAGCATACTAACTTAGGTAAAGCTACCTTTCAGGTAGGCCCTAGGTAAAGCTACCTTTGAGGTAGGCCTTAGGTAAAACCACCCCGAGGTCAGGTCGTAGGTAAAGCTAGCTTGGAGTCAGCCCTTAGGTAAAGCGAGACCATAGGTAAAGCCAACCCGAAGCCTTAGGTAAAGCTAGCTTGGAGTCAACCCTTAACAATAGTTAAGCGGCTACCGATGCTCGCCTTATCATAATAGGTACTTAAGGTGTAAATAAAACTCTGGATATACAGGTAAGACTTTATTAACGAATATTTTGAACAATTACTCCAGATTCAGATATAGCCGGTAGCGTCTGTCTACGTGTTTCCTACATATGGGGCACATCTGCACCTTTTCAGCACACTCATTGCAATAAACGTGGCCGCAGGGTACGATGACAGTGCACGGTGGTCTTCCTAAGCAGACAGCGCAGTCCCCTATACGATAGCCGCCTCCTTCAATCTGCTCTCCCGAACTTCTCTGTTTCAACATACGTACAAAGCGGATAATTTATATTATTGTACACGAATAGTATAAATACAGGTATCGCTACAAAATGTAACACTTACGACCGTGTATGGAGGGTCTCGCTCGACCATTACTGCCTTCGCTTCAGCGACAGCCACTCTTCTTCTGCCCTCTTCAACTAGCTTGTCCAGCTCGCCAATCATAATCCTCCATACGCCGACTGCGTAGAAGCTATCCTCACACGTGTCTTTACGCAACGCCGCCTCTAGGTCCGATACAAGCCGTCTTAGTATATGTAGTGCATCAGTCGTTACGCTACGTGCTGCAGCTGCACGTGCATACTCCACAACAGTCTAGAAAAGGATTAAATAGAAATTTAAAAAATCTTGTATAAGCCTATACTACTACTATCACTGTTCAATAAAACTTACCGCATATTGAGGAGGATATCGTATCCTGCGTCCTAAACAAAGTAAACAGTCAATACGGGCGTGCTCGACCCCTCGTATGTGCTTCAGTTCCTCCTCTAATACGCTTGAATAGAAAATTCGATTTCCGACCCTAATGATAGCGTGATTTATTGGTCCAGCCTATGAAATACAATTTATTAGTAATGAAAAATACAAAGATAACAGTAATAACGCAATAGGAATACAATAATCACCAGTGTTGGATGGTTGGTAGACTCGGGTCCTTTGGCTGGAGTGTTTGTCCCCTGAAAGAAACATATCATTATTAGATATGAAAATGAGCCTCTGATAATAGTCTAAATTGTATATAATTACCTGCGATGTGGTACCAGAGGTACTCGGTTCGGCTTCCATCGAATTGCGGCTATAGTACGGAGTCCGTGGGCTGCGTCCGCTATCATCCCAAATACCCGTTTCATCGTCGTTGTTTGTTGGCTGGAAAACCAATGGAAAAATTGGAATAAGGAAAAATAGAAAGTATTTAGAAAAAGAACACACTATTTCATACTCACCTCTGACTGAATACTTTTATCGGTCATCGTTAATCTTAACACACTTAATTGCAAAAACGCCGAAGACTGGTGCTCTCTGTATGAAATTCCCGGCATATATACCTACTTCACCCCTCCCCGCGTAATTGCTCATCACAAGCCGAAAAACTGTATATAATTACCTCTATGACCGACGGTAATAGAGTAACGTTTCATTGCAGGTGTAGATCATACTCACAGAGCTCGACAATGCTTCTTTAAAACCTATACATTAATACTGTTATGACCGCTATATCAACATAACCACAGCAAATGACGTCAAACAAAATGTCGGTCAAGATGGCGTCCGGACCATTGGTAAGTCATCTGTATAGGATTAACTGTTGCTTGCCATAACACTAGTCCATCTGCAGGGGAAGTCGGCCAAAGGGCGGGTGTGTACAAATCTGAACGAGTTCAACATGTCTCCGTGGTAACCCCCATCAACCTTGACGTAATCAACCCCTAACCAACAATATAAGTACGGACAGCACAGACCCAAGTCCTCAGACAACACCATGGTAGGTGTCTACTACTGGACAGATACTCTCACAATCGAGAAGAAAGCCTTCCCCAAACTATCACCGTATCGTCGTAGATTACGATCGTTTCGTACTTGGAAAGGAGTGTCAAACGATACTGTCAACCCCGAGCGTCTCAGCGAAGCGGGATTGTTTTACACCGGCCCAGAAGATCAAACATTGTGCTTTACATGCGCCGGAGGCCTTAAAGATTGGTCAGCGAATGATGATCCGTTACAGGAACATGCAAAGTGGTTTCCTAAATGTAAATACGTAGTGGGTATATGTGCTAAACAGGCCCAGATGGGGGAAGACATCTGTACAACAGACGATGAAGACTACTCGGACGACGATGACGGTGTAAACAATCAGAATGATCGTACGCTGTGCAAGATTTGTTGTATCGAAGAAATACAGGTTGCCCTTCTACCGTGCGGACATGTGTTTGCCTGTCTGGGGTGTGCATTGAACCTTCAAGAGTGTAGCATATGCAGAGTGCGGACATCCGCTACGATAAGAGTATATCTATCGTAGCTAAGCCTAATGTAAATAATACTACTATGTGATCAATAAAATGATTTTGTTTAAACGTGTTTGTACTTATTGAAACTCCTAAAACAAACTATATAGGTAGAGGTCAACATAGGATAAGGTAATAAGTACTAGTGTTTTGATAATAGAAAGGTATAATTACAATATGATTTGAACAATAAACAAAATTAAACATTCAGTGTTAAATCTAGTTACAGCTGCATTATACACATTACAATCAGTTTGACAAGTCGCAACCCGCATGAGGCACATTACTAGATATCTAGTAAACACGGCCTCTAGACAAGTTTAACACTAGCTTAGACATATCTCTGTAAAAATTCCAATCATCCGGCATAATTTAGGCTAAATATAACTTCGCAAAAACATGTAAACTCATGTCCTAGGTCTAATGCTAAATCTAACAAAAATGTAAACTGTCGTTAAAGTGCGTTAAAATCTGATTAGGGCAAAACACGGGCCCTTCTCCAGGATGGTTTTAACCTAAGTCCAAGGTGGTTTTACCTAAGGCCTACCTCAAAGGTAGCTTTACCTAGGGCCTACCTGAAAGGTAGCTTTACCTAAGTTAGTATGCTGTAAATGATACAACATACCAAGACAGGCCTTGACGGTTTCTGCATAGCTATTTTGGTATGCGTTGGTAGCTATGTCTAAGGCCTAAGGCTTTTGCCGGTGCCTTCACTAACCATAACCCATTTGAACCAGGTGTCAGTTTGCTGGTTGATTAGCGTAAGTTTTTCAACGTTGATTAGCTGAAACGTTGATCTGGCCGTAGCCTATTTGAGCTTGGTGTAAATGTTGTTCGTTTGAACTTCGCGTATGTTGGTCGGTTAAACTTAGCGTAAGACAGTAGTTTAGTTGAAACGTTGGCTATTTGATCTAGCCTACACTGGCCATCACGGTATCAACATAGCCGCCATCTTCGCCCTGGATGACGTCATATTCGATCCTAAGTTGTGCATCGGATACTGTGTGTTAGCCTTAGTCGAGCCATTCATCGGATATGTGTTAGCCCTAGTCAGGCTAAGCATAGGTTACTATGTGTTATCCATTAGCTAAGCTACGGATACTGTGTGTGTGTTAACCATAGTCAAACTAACCATTAGTTATTCACTAGCCTAGCTATGCTTTGGATACCATGTGTTAACCATTAGTCAATCTATGGTTCGGATACTATGTGTTTACCCTAGTCAGACTATGCATCGGGTACTATGTGTTAATCATTAGCCTGGCTATGCAACAGGTACTATTTAATAACCATTAGCCAGACTGTGCAATGATTATTATGTGTTAGTTTGTAATCAACCTACTCATGTGATAATCATAGTCAAGCTATGCTTTGGATAAACCATACTCAAGCTATGCATTGGGTACTACATGATGAACATTAGCCTGTCTATGCACTGGAGATTATGTGTTGGGGCCTACTATGTGTTAATGATTAGCCAGGCTAGTGTTTCTTTCCAGCTGACTTTTGAAATGACATGTGTGACTATATCTAGACCATACATAATTGATATGCCAATTTTGGGGAGTTTATGCTTATTTAGCTAGGCTATGCACCGGATATTATGTGTTGGGGCCTACTATGTGTTAATGATTAGCCAAGCTATGTATCAGGTATTATGTGGTAATTTTTGGGCAGCTTGTAGGATAGTGTGTGATGACCGTTAGCTAAACTATGCACCGGATATAATGTGTTATACTTTGTAGGCCCATGTCTTCTTAGCATAATATCTATGCAAGCTTGCACACACATATATGTTTAACACATTATGTAGGCCTAACATAGTATGATAGCATGCATGTTGGCTTACCATAGTATTTATTTGGTTTACACGCATATTTATTTAACACACTATATAGGGTAATTACGTATGCAGGCCTAACATAGTATATAAGCCTATGTAGGATAGCATCCATGCTGGTTAGCATAGTATTTATGTGGGTTTACACGCATATCTGTTTAGCACAGGCTTAGCATATTATTTATGTAGGTTTACATGCATATTTGTTTAACACACTATATAAGCTATCATTCATCCTGGTTTAACATATTATATAGGCCTATGTGGGTAACGGGGATATTTGCCTAATAAGGGCTGTATATAGGTTAACCTGCATATTGGTTTAACAGCGTATATATATGGCTATTTAGAGTATATTGCGTGCTGGTTTAACATAGTATATATGCCTATATTGGTTAGTATTGTATGTATATAGGCTGCGTGACTTTTTAATTATATTGTAGTATTTGCTGACCGTCATGGGCGTGATAGGTTATGCATTGTTAGCTATACCATATTATACGGCTGCCAAGTTCTACCTGATAGACGAGGTGTAAATAGCTCAGGTCATATAGGCTTTGGCCAGTGGTTTACCGACATAGTAGGCCCATGTAAGTCGGCTTAGCATAGTATGTATGCAGGTTTACACGCATATTTGTTTAACACATTATGTGTCCTATCACGTGTGTTGGCTAAACAAGCCTATGTATGATAGCATGCATGATGGCTTGGCATCGTTTTATAACATATATTTATTCTCGTTTTGTGATAGGCCTCTTTATTAGTGTTTCTCCATATATACCTTTATATCTAGATACATTTACGGCTATAGGAGATGTCCATTGAGGCTATTTGATTATTTACACTGATTTCTGATTATAGGCCTTGGTATGACGACAGTACACAGTAAATTGATACAGTAATCAAAACATAGACACGTGCCTAGATTCACAACGACACAGCCGTGCGGGTTTTAAGCTTGCTATAGCGGCAGCCGTTGCGGTTTTTAGATAATGTGTTATCTCTGCAAGTCTGTACATGTCTAGCACACGGTCAAGCGTATTCCATGAAACGACGGGGCTTTGTTGCTTTGTTTATTATTTTGTAGCACAGACAAATTTTGAGTTTGACAATCATAACCCTTGCCCCTCTAGTTATGGAGGGCCTAATACCTGAGTCGCTCGAACGCCGATACGTCGTCAAATATATTAAACCTTTACGTGGGCTTGATAGGTTATGCATTGGTAGATGTACCATATAGTACCTCCCATATTATACGGTTGCCAGGATCAACCTGATAGAAGAGGTGAAAATAGCTCAGGTCATAAGGGTTTGGCCTGTGGTTTACAAACATAGTAGGCCCTTGTATGTTGGCCTAGCATAGTATGTATGTAGGCTTACATATTTGTTTAACACATTATGTGGGCTATCATATATTGGTTTAACGCTGTATATAAGCCTTTCCGTCTTACAGCGACCGTTTGCGTGGACCTACAGGGCCCCTGTGTTGTGATTGGTCGATCATTTTTGGCAATCAACCCCCCACTTGCTCTAGTGTGAATTTGCCTCAGGCCTTTCTCCAGGGTGTCTCTAGCTAGGGCCCGGCTTCGGGGTGGTTTTACCTAAGGTCGACTTCCCGGATTACTTTACCTAGGGCATAGCTTAGGATTGGCTTTACCTAAGTCCTGGGTGGCTTTACCTGTGGCCTTGCTCCTTATTGGCTCTACCTAAGTCCTGGGTGGCTTTACCGAGGGGTCGGCCTCGTGATGGCTTTACCTAGGACTTGGTGGAGGTACTTGTCTTAGTCGATAGGCTGTAATTGATATAGCAATCATCTTGGCCCGGCTCTTGAGTAGCTTTACTTAAAGGCTGACTGCTTTAACTAAGGCCCGGCTCCTGGGTGTCTCTAGGTATGGCCTGATTCCGGGGTTACTTTACCTAGGTTGGCTTTACCTTGCTCCGTGTTAGCTTTACCTAAGGCATAGCTGCTGGGTGGCTGGGCTTGGATTGGCTTTAACCGAGGCCGTGCTCCGTGTTAGCTTTACCCGCTCTTAGGCGGTGTTACCTCAAGCGCGGGTTCGGTGGTGACTTTTACCTAGGTCACCGATCATTTTTGGCGATTTCTTATTATTTAATGACTACCCCTCGGTGAATCCACCCCCTCAGCGTTCCTTATTGGACTCTAGACATATCCCATACAGCCATTCGATCAAACCGTTCGATTTTCGGCATTTTCATATTTTATTCAAAAACTACCCCTAGGTGAAACTACCCCTACCGACGCAATAATACACTCTAGACACACCCTATCGCTCAAGACACGATTTTCCAAAATTTTTTCGAAAACTACCCCCCACCCCCAATCCACCCCCAGAGCTACCCCCAGAGATGGTCCTGAACGTAGCCGAGGTCACCCCCAACACGTATGTTAGGCTGGGTTAGATCCATTTTGGCTAGCTTAGGTTAGTTGGCCGGAATTATTGTAGTTTTTTTTCGAAAAACTAGCCCCACCCCTCTGGACGTGTTCAAAACCACCCCTGGGGCTTGGATTAGGTAGGCGTCAACCCCCTACGTCATCCGAAACTACCCCTATAGTCCTAGGTTACGTAGCGGCCGAGTTAGGTTAAAATAAAATTTTTTTCGAAAAACTACCCCCTACCCCTCTAGACGTGGTCGAAACCACCCCCGGGTCTGGGGTCGGGGCCGAGATGACCTCCTGCATCATCCAAAACTACCCCTATAGTCCTAGGTTACGTAGCGGCCGATTTTTTTCTTTTTTTTCGAAAAACTACCCCCTACCCCCCTGAACGTGGTCGAAACCACCCCTTGGTCTAGAGTCAGGGCCGGGATGACCTTGAGCATCATCCAAAACTACCCCTATTGTCCTAGGTTACGTAGCGGCCGAGTTTAGGGGTGGGCGCGCTGAACTGTCCTCATTCCTACTCACACACACACACACACAAAATAGCTTCTACCTTCAGAAAAACTCAGTTACCAAATATCATACAAAACAACGAATAAAAACAAATACATCCCTTTCAACAGCAAACAGACCAACACAATCTATCAGCTATATACAAAATAACATGTAACAACTATCTAGATTTGCCAAACCAGTAGATCACTCAACACAAGATACAAAGAACACATCAACGACATAAAAAGAAAAATCCGAAATGCAGCTTAGCAATATATATACAAAGAGGTGGTATTACAGATATTTACAACACATTCCTTTCAACAGCAAACAGACCAACACAATCTATCAGCTATATACAAAATAACATGTAACAACTTTCTAGATTTGCCAAACCAGTAGATCACTTAACACAAGATACAAAGAACACATCAATGACATAAAAAGACAAATCCGAAATGCAGCTTAGCAATATATATACAAAGAGGTGGTATTACAGATAGTTACAATACATCCCTTTCAACAGCAAACAGACCAACACAATCTATCAGCTACATACAAAATAACATGTAACAACTTTCTAGATTTGCCAAACCAGTAGATCACTTAACACAAGATACAAAGAACACATCAACGACATAAAAAGACAAATCCGAAATGCAGCTTAGCAATATATATATACAATGAGGTGGTATTACAGATAGTTACAATACATCCCTTTCAACAGCAAACAGACCAACACAATCTATCAGCTACATACAAAATAACATGTAACAACTTTCTAGATTTGCCAAACCAGTAGATCACTTAACACAAGATACAAAGAACACATCAACGACATAAAAAGACAAATCCGAAATGCAGCTTAGCAATATATATACAAAGAGGTGATATTACAGACAGTTACGTTCTAAACACACCACACGGCTGCTTTCGAACCTTTCCACTTTCCTGACGACATAAAAACATCACAAATGTGAAAATAATCGTCCTTTGGTGTCATCAATCTGAATACATGGACGGGCATTTGTGTAATTAATTTTAATGAAAATATCTCTTCTCATCCACTTCCGCTTTGCCTGCATATTTAAGCAATGCTGATAAATGGGTCTTGTTTCTTTACATGTTGCTAATTCTAATTAATGATGTAAATAATCACTCCCGATGGGGATATTGCAAGGGAGATGTAAGTTCTAATTAACGAAATTAAACTAACAAAAAATTGCGCTTCGAACACTTTGTAAATGATCATAATACCTTTGGATTCATATGACAAAAAGTTCTAATTTTCGAGGTTTTATCTTAATTAATTTAGGAAGTGATTCCAGAATACTGTTTGACACGAAAATATAATTGGATTCCGGATCATTAAGGCACATTACAATTTATTAATAATAAAACGTGATGCAGTTAAACCTTAAATAAATAGTGGCGCGCACGAAAGATTTGTTTCCTACCTGTTTCTGGTTCGTTTTTCACATAATTTTGTACAAGTACAGAAGCCACCAGAAATTTAGAGGGCTGCTGTTACAGGGCTAAATGCTTTCCGGACAGTCTAGTAGAACAATCGTTATGTCAGTTGTTTGTCATCCAAATTAATTTACTCCCACTTCTATTTACTGCAGCCCAATTTTCCCTACGCTCAAATTAAGGAAAGCTATTAAGAAGAAACTTAATTATACCATATGCTATTTCCATATACAAACAAGTCGAGTGATTTCATTCATGAATAATTTTCATTTCCTTAATTAACTATTCACGCTTAAAAATACATTTTCGTTAAAATGATAATTTTTCATAAAATTTATCAATACGCTTACCATGCTGTTTCCTGAGTTATTTTGAAAAAACCTCATTTAGGGGATGAATATGATACAGTAATAAAGTTTTGTATATCATTTTGTTAATGAAGTTTTGACAATATTATAAAATAGAAATTGTATTATTTAAAGGTTCAACCGTATCCATAATTTTTGAATAACAACTCACATATTTTTTTCTTAACAAAATACCTCTCCTACTATTCTTGAGAGAAGTTTCCGAATATCTCTACCTCCCATGGACAGTTGCTTCAGAGCTTTTCGGATTCGGGTCGGGAAAGATGACCACCCTCTTCATAACAGTTGTGTTCAATAATAGTTGATTGCTGAGCCGTTTGTTTAAATTAGGAATTTTGCTGAATCGACCCTGGAATTGTGATCCTTAGTTCCACCCCACACGAGGGCGTGACCTATAATGCAATTTCTTTCCTATACAGCTCATACTTAATAATAGACCTTTGATTTAAAATTCAACAAATACATCATACTTCACTTTCAATAATTAATATAAACATTTATACAACTTCTTTTGTTCCCATGCCAAACATTCTAGAGCGTCCCGAATTCGGGTCACAAAAATAAAATCACTGTAATTAACAATGATTGTGTGCCATCTTTTCATACTGTACTTTTAATTCAATGAATTAAGAACTTTGTAGCAGCAATCCTGCACATGTGAGTCTTAGATCTCCCCTATGTCCTACAACTGGAAAGTTTTACTTCTACCTGAAAAGAAAATCGGTTTCTTCTTAGCTCAAAAGACTATTGACTCTTTGCTTTTAAACCAAAAAAACACTTTATATGAAACTTTCTAAAAACAAAAAGTTAAGCAAAATTTAATTTCGAGGTATTTATTTTAGTTATAAAGATTTCTTCGCAGAAGCCTTGAAAGAAAATGTATATTTAATAATGATTTACTTTTTCCCTTTAAATTTGATATGAAACTTTTTCAATGGCAAGTAAAAACGTTTCCTTAGTATAGTGCTTTCTAGAAAATATAAACATCGTTCGTGCATTCTTGGAAAACATATTTCTAAAATAAAGACAAATACATAATTCGCAACGCAGATGTTAACCTAAACATATTTTTAATAAGGGTAGCGTATAGTGAGTCCAACAACGAGTAGGTACAGATAGCAAGTATGTTTCTCCAAGGACACAGATTCCAACAGCTATGGAGAATCTGTTTAGAAGTGTAACACATCAGAGCCATAATATTAATAGGTCTTGTAACTATTTCATTCTAATGCCAGTGCATCAACCAATTCATTTGATATCACAAAGTTAAACTGCTGACTGAGTGCTTCCCTTTCCCTGACTCTAACTAAAATAAGGGGGTAAGAAACGATTTTGGTTTATGTTATAGATAAGCGAACGTAACATAATTGTAAGGTAAACTGAATGTTATTCGGGAGAAGAGAATAGTTAATATCATACAACTAAGAAACACTTCCATAGTTTGCTTGGGAGCAGGTTTACTTCAGGTAAGTGACCATGGCGCTCGATTCTATACCTTTTCCCTATTTCCCAGTTCTAAGGAATCATTTTTTACTTTTCTTAATTCCTGCCCTATTCCATCTGACCTTCCCCAACATTTCTCATACATTAAAGTGTAGTGTCTCTTCAAATAGCTTGGGAACAGGTTTACTCCACGTAAGTGACCATGACGCTCGATTCTATGCCTTTTCACTATTTCCCAGTTCTAAGGAATCATTTTTTTCCTTTCCTTAGTTCTTGCCCTATTCCATCTGTCGTTCCCTAACATTCCTCATACATTAAAGTGTAATGTCTCCTCTCTTAGCTTGGGAGCACTTTTACTTCAGGTAAGTGACCATGGCGCTCGATTCTATCCCTTTTCACTATTTCCCAGTTCTAAGGAATCATTTTTTCCTTTCCTTAGTTCCTGCCCTATTCCATCTGGCCTTCCCCAACATTCCTCCTACATTAAAGTGTAATGTCTCTTCTCTTTGCTTGGGAGCACTTTTACGTCAGTTAAGTGACCATGGCGCTCGATTCTATACCTTTTCACTATTTCCCAGTTCTAAGGAATCATTTTTTCCTTTCCTTAGTTCCTGCCCTATTCCATCTGGCCTTCCCCAACATTCCTCATACATTAAAGTGTAATGTCTCTTCTCTTTGCTTGGGAGCACTTTTACTTCAGTTAAGTGACCATGGCGCTCGATTCTATCCCTTTTCACTATTTCCCAGTTCTAAGGAATCATTTTTTCCTTTCCTTAGTTCCTGCCCTATTCCATCTGGCCTTCCCCAACATTCCTCCTACATTAAAGTGTATTGTCTCTTCACTTTGTTTGGGAGCACTTTTACTTCAGGTAAGTGACCTTGACGCTCGATTCTATACCTTTTCACTATTTCCCAGTTCTAAGGAATCATTTTTTTCCTTTCCTTAGTTCTTGCCCTATTCCATCTGTCGTTCCCTAACATTCCTCATACATTAAAGTGTAATGTCTCTTCTCTTTGCTTAGGAGCACTTTTACTTCAGATAAGTGACCATGGCGCTCGATTCTATACCTTTTCACTATTTCCCAGTTCTAAGGAATCATTGTTTCCTTTCTTTAGTTCTGCCCTATTCCATCTGGCCTTCCCCAACATTCCTCATACATTAAAGTGTAATGTCTTTTCACCTTGCTTGGGAGCAGGTTTACTTCACGTAAGTGACCATGGCGCTCGATTCTATACCTTTTCACTATTTCCCAGTTCTAAGGAATCATTTTTTCCTTTCCTTAGTTCTTGCCCTATTCCATCTGTCCTTCCCTAACATTCCTCATACATTAAAGTGTAATGTCTTTTCACCTTGCTTGGGAGCAGGTTTACTTCAGGTAAGTGACCATGGCGCTCGATTCTATACCTTTTCACTATTTCCCAGTTCTAAGGAATCATTTTTTCCTTTCCTTAGTTCTTGCCCTATTCCATCTGTCCTTCCCTAACATTCCTCATACATTAAAGTGTAATGTCTTTTCACCTTGCTTGGGAACAGGTTTACTTCACGTAAGTGACCATGGCGCTCGATTCTATACCTTTTCACTATTTCCCAGTTCTAAGGAATCATTTTTTCCTTTCCTTAGTTCTTGCCCTATTCCATCTGTCCTTCCCTAACATTCCTCATACATTTAAGTGTAATGTCTTTTCACCTTGCTTGGGAGCAGGTTTACTTCAGGTAAGTGACCATGGCGCTCGATTCTATACCTTTTCACTATTTCCCAGTTCTAAGGAATCATTTTTTCCTTTCCTTAGTTCTTGCCCTATTCCATCTGTCCTTCCCTAACATTCCTCATACATTAAAGTGTAATATCTCTTCACTTAGGTCGAAAGCAGATTTACTTACAATTAACAAGCCTAGCTACATAACGTCCTAATTTTGCACTATTTCCCAGTACCAAAGGACCATTTACCTTTCCGTAGGAGAATTTAATTCTGTTAAGCGATCCTTCTCCTTTACACCATATTACCTCCTACATCCTCTATCAGGAGGCTTTATGACTGTACTTTATTTCTTTATATAACCAATCCTTTCTCATCCTTCCTAGCGGATAACTGTTGTACTCATTGATGGCTTATAACCAGTACAGAATACACATCTCTTGTAAGTATTGTTTATTCACATGAGGAGGTAGAGTGAAAGTAGGCAAAGCAACAGGCCTCCTCCTACGTTTTCGGAAGATAAAGAAGACAGGTCAAGTCTCTTACATACTCATCTGCAGCAATAACAAAGTATAATGTATGAATATGGTTGGAGAGCTAAATATTTCTGAAAGAGATTATTGAGAGTAAAAGCTTCCCGATTACAGGAAGAAACGGTTGCAAAGTTGGAGTAAAGAAACTAATAATTCGTCGAAATTAATTTTTAAAATTATTGCTTAATAATATATACAAATTTAAATTATTCAAATGTCAATAATTTTTAAGCGTAGCTCTATTCGTTTTTAACATAAATTGTCTTTAAAATCAATATTAAAATTATTTTAGTTCAGACTGTGAACTGTAACCAAATTACAATTACGCAAAATGAGCGAAATAAATTGCTAATTCTCAAAACGGGATCCCGGCTTTATCAACAGATTTATATTCAAACCTTTAACGAAGGATTATAAGAAAATATTTCCAGCACCCCATCCCTTAACTTTGAGACATTTACAATTCCCTCAATATTTTATAAATTGCTTCTATTGTTCCACTCTTATTATTTTCTGTCTGTAATTGTTGGATCATTGACGGGACTGGGAACAATCGATTTGTGTTTGACATGCATTTCCATTCACGTTGTGTAGCTTTAAGGTAAAGACTAATATTACAAACATATTTTATTAAGGTTTTCATTTAATTAACAAATTAACCAACAACGTAAAGACAAAATGATAGCGTTATTTAAAAGTATATACATTTTTTCTTTAGTAAACATTCAAAATGTCGGTAAAATTGTTTCTAAGTAGGCCTATATGTAAAATTCACTAAACTAACTACCAAAATATATTTTAAAAAACTTAGAATTATGTGATTTCTCATTCAATAAACAATTTAAGCTCTGTAAGTTAGATGTGCTTTAACGGTTTTCGAAGCAGGCATGGTAACACTTATTGACAGTCGTTGCAACCCACACAGGACTTTAACCTCAGCAACGATTATGCCATTTTACGTTTAGACGACCGAATATGACTTCCTCGACTTGGAGTGCCGTGGCCGCAATTAATACCGCACCAGGGCGTCCTGGGCATCTTGAGATATTCCTCGACTTGGAGTGCCGTGGCCGAAATTAATACCGCACCAGGGCGTCCTGGGCATCTTGAGATATTCCTCGACTTGGAGTGCCGTGGCCGCAATTAATACCGCACCAGGGCGTCTTGGGCATCTTGAGATATTCCTCGACTTGGAGTGCCGTGGCCGCAATTAATACCGCACCAGGGCGTCTTGGGCATCTTGAGATATTCCTCGACTTGGAATGCCGTGGCCGCAATTAATACCGCACAAGGGCGTCTTGGGCATCTTGAGATATTCCTCGACTTGGAGTGCCGTGGCCGCAATTAATACCGCACCAGGGCGTCTTGGGCATCTTGAGATATTCCTCGACTTGGAGTGCCGTGGCCGCAATTAATACCGCACCAGGGCGTCCTGGGCATCTTGAGATATTCCTCGACTTGGAGTGCCGTGGCCGAAATTAATACCGCACCAGGGCGTCCTGGGTATCTTGAGATATTCCTCGACTTGGAGTGCCGTGGCCGCAATTAATACCGCACCAGGGCGTCTTGGGCATCTTGAGATATTTCTCGACTTGGAGTGCCGTGGCCGCAATTAATACCGCACCAGGGCGTCTTGGCCATCTTGAGATATTCCTCGACTTGGAGTGCCGTGGCCGCAATTAATACCGCACCAGGGCGTCTTGGCCATCTTGAGATATTCCTCGACTTGGAGTGCCGTGGCCGCAATTAATACCGCACCAGGGCGTCCTGGGCATCTTGAGATATTCCTCAACTTGGAGTGCCGTGGCCGAAATTAATACCGCACCAGGGCGTCCTGGGCATCTTGAGATATTCCTCGACTTGGAGTGCCGTGGCCGTAATTAATACCGCACCAGGGCGTCTTGGGCATCTTGAGATATTCCTCGACTTGGAGTGCCGTGGCCGCAATTAATACCGCACCAGGGCGTCTTGGGCATCTTGAGATATTCCTCGACTTGGAGTGCCGTGGCCGCAATTAATACCGCACCAGGGCGTCTTGGGCATCTTGAGATATTCCTCGACTTGGAGTGCCGTGGCCGCAATTAATACCGCACCAGGGCGTCTTGGGCATCTTGAGATATTCTTCGACTTGGAGTGCCGTGGCCGCAATTAATACCGCACCAGGGCGTCCTGGGCATCTTGAGATATTCCTCGACTTGGAGTGCCGTGGCCGAAATTAATACCGCACCAGGGCGTCCTGGGCATCTTGAGATATTCCTCGACTTGGAGTGCCGTGGCCGCAAATAATACCGCACCAGGGCGTCTTGGGCATCTTGAGATATTCCTCGACTTGGAGTGCCGTGGCCGCAATTAATACCGCACCAGGGCGTCTTGGGCATCTTGAGATATTCCTCGACTTGGAGTGCCGTGGCCGCAATTAATACCGCACCAGGGCGTATTGGGCATCTTGAGATATTCCTCAACTTGGAGTGCCGTGGCCGCAATTAATACCGCACCAGGGCGTCTTGGGCATCTTGAGATATTCCTCGACTTGTAGTGCCGTGGCCGCAATTAATACCGCACCAGGGCGTCTTGGACATCTTGAGATATTTCTCGACTTGGAGTGCCGTGGCCGCAATTAATACCGCACCAGGGCGTCTTGGCCATCTTGAGATATTCCTCGACTTGGAGTGCCGTGGCCGCAATTAATACCGCACCAGGGCGTCTTGGCCATCTTGAGATATTCCTCGACTTGGAGTGCCGTGGCCGCAATTAATACCGCACCAGGGCGTCCTGGGCATCTTGAGTTATTCCTCGACTTGGAGTGCCGTGGCCGCAATTAATACCGCACCAGGGCGTCCTGGGCATCTTGAGATATTCCTCGACTTGGAGTGCCGTGGCCGCAATTAATACCGCACCAGGGCGTCCTGGGATATTCCATTCTTTATCCACACCCCCTTAAACACTCATTACTCAGGCAATCTGTTTTATGGTTTACACTTAATATTGAACTAGACCTTCTGAAGCACTTTGATATATTTCATTTGTTATAATAAAATCCAAAGACTCGGTATATATGTCGAGAGTGTTTTAACCCAAAAAGACTCGACTGTAAATTCTTAACACCTAATGAATGAATGCACTATTCTCGACATAAGCCTTATTCAGTATAGTTACTGATCTTTGAAAGCCCCAAATTTGTCGAATGACGTCGTTTTCCATACTTCCAGAGCTTTTAGATTTTTTCTTATGAATTCCCAAACGTCTTTCTTTGGCCTCATTTGTGCTAAACGTTTGGTGACCTTTAACAAACAGATATTTGCTTTGTGGGAGATATTGCTACTGTTTTCTGTCTGTGACAAATATTTACAAATAAATTATATCCCCAGTTCAGAAATGTTGGTGTCATCCAGTCTTAGCATATATAAAGCTCTCAGATAATTCATTACTGACCCCTAGAATCAGATTATTCATAACCGTAATTCAGAATCATTAAAATGTCTTTATTTTGAAAACTTGCCTTTTCTAGCTCAAATGCCTCTTTTGCATTTCTACCAAGGAGGCAATCTCCTGGTGATTGGTTGAATTATTCAAGAGCACCAGCTAATGCAAACATTGCTATAGTCGAGCTCAACCCACCATCTTCAAATCTAACTAAGCTGCCATCTCATCATAATACAGTTTATATAACTCTATCTAATAATTACTAAGATGGTGTTCACCTTTTATTATTTCTTAAGTACAATATGTATATATATATATATATATATATATATATATATACATATACAAACAAACTCAGGTTTTTCAAGTACAAGAATTATTTATTAATTTATATTCGTTGATAAACAGTACCAACATCATCAGCAATGAATAATACAATAATATTATTTATGTTACTATTCATTCCTGATGATGTTGGTACTGTTTATCAACGAATATAAATTAATAAATAATTCTTGTATTTGAAAAACCTGAGTTGTTTTTTATTACTAAACAAGAAAACATAATATATATATATATATATATATATATATATATATATATATATATATATACAATACTTGATAATTTGTTGTTGTCCTTGATATTTTTCAGAAATTTGTGATGAGTGATGCAATTTCTTAGGAGTATTCGCATTTATTGCTTGACTCAAACACAATTTAAACGAGAGCTTTTAGACGACCGAAAAAAAAAGAATGGATATAAACTTTAAGACAACGAGAGTGTGATATGCTATTGTAAGGCTTTTGTAGGGTTATGTTATACCTTAAGAGGAAAGGAATCATTAGTTAAAAATAAAACCTTTACAAAATGAGCATAAAAAATGTCAGCATTTTATGTGGTCTTCAATTGTACTTCTCCAAGATAGCAAACCCAAGATATATATATATGATTCTACAAATCAAAGATAAGAGTTTCAACTCAAACTTCAAGACCTTTCCTTGGTCTTGAAGTGTACACCAAAGAATCTTTAAGACATAAATTATGGAATTTCGGTTTATAGTGGATAAGCATGAGTTTTATCTCTGATTTTAAAACTTTATTTGTCCGAAGGTGAACTTCTCAACTTTATTTGAACAATATGAATCTTTGTTCAAATTGGAATGGGATAATATAGGATTGTCAGAGTGTACATGTCCAGAGGTGTAGAATCAAAAAGAGAAAAAAGTCAATATAACTCTTGGCATGGACGAATATATAAAGACATTATCTAGGAATTCAAAGACTTTATATAGGTCACTATTACTTTTATAGGGCAAAACAATATTGATTCTTAGTCTAGGGCAACAAAATATTGTATTTTCTTAGTTGAAAGTCCACATTATTGTTTCTATACAGTTAAAAGCTACACAAAATTATCTATAGATTTTTGCACCAAGAACCTGATAAAGAGGACGACTTCTTCATAACTTGGGTAGGCTTGCATAATGCATATTTGGTGTAATCACAAACTGTCTCTGTCTTTTAATAATGTAATGTGTTAAATTAACAACAATGTGTATTGTTGTTGAATGTCATATCCAGCCAATTTAGAAGGCATCATTTTATCCTTCATAACGTTCAACTATGTAAACAGAGATACATGGAGCCGTGGCGTCTGCTTCCTGCGTTACCGAGTATTAATTAACTAATCTAAGCTTGTAAGAACAAGCACCGGCTGCGTGTAGTAGTTGTAAGATGGGTTTCTGTTTACAATAAACTTATCCCATTAAAGTTTCAATGAACGTTGAGCGTTCTACCATATTGTCTATGTAACTGTTCTACTCGTGCAGTTTAACAATGTAATATTTAGAACAGAGATTTCCCAATGGTGTCTAATTGTTAAACCGTAATTTTATTAAAATTATTATTGTATTTCCAAACTTTACGTGATACAACTCATTGTTTAATATTGAAGCAAACGTTACAGACTGTAATGACAAACCAGAGTGAAGTTATAAGCATGAAATAAATTTACTAGAACAGGCTCTTTTCTTAATCATTAGCTTGGGTTGTCAGGACAACTGACGTTACAAGGTTGTTTTATTTCTCTTTTCCACGCTGGCCTCTGCTGTGTCGTTGTACATTTTTTTAATTTTAATTGTTTTATAATATCGTTCCTGAGAATATCATAAAAATATTAGGGTCTCAAATATAGTTAGAAATAGTAACATGACTCCAGCGTCTCTGTAAAGGTATGGATATAAAATGAGACGATGTCTGGATGTAAGAGGATATCGTCTGATGCTACGAGCCAAATTAGTGTGTAATACCCTTTCTAAAATAGTTTTCTACAAATAAGAAATTAAAATTATTCAAAATAAAAACATTTTTTTCATACGATATTCAATATTTATGTCACTCTTACGTACCGTCATAAATATATATCTTGCATTTTAGATTATTATTACCAAGTATTAATTAACTAATCTAAGCTTGTAAGAACAAGCACCGGCTGCGTGTAGTAGTTGTAAGATGGGTTTCTGTTTACAATAAACTTATCCAATTAAAGTTTCGATGAACGTTGAGCGTTCTACCATATTGTCTATGTAACTGTTCCACTCGTGCAGTGTAAAGCCTCAGAGTATAAAGCCTCCACTCTGTTGGTGTGGAAAGCCCTCAGATACTTGGGAATAATTGACGAAACTTGGCAAGGACACCTAAAAACCCGGAAATAAGGTAAGATTAACTTCACTCTTTAAACACAGCTGTATGCAATTCTACATTACAATGTAGATACAAAGTATCCATCTAAGATAGATTACGTTACAAAGAGAAAAAGAAAATAAACTTTCCTAACGAAAGCTAACCAGTTGACAAGTGAATTAGCCTCCATCGTGGTGAGCGTTAATCCATTACAGTACACAAGATGGCGTCAATATTTCACTTAATGCTCACCTCACGTCAAGCAGAATAAATATTTCTTTAAGATACTTTGTACTGAAATCGGAATATACAAGGTGTTTGAAAATTAATTCTCTAGTTCTAAGTATAAATTTAATGGTGAGTATAATGAAGAAACTACCTGCAAGTTGTTAATAACACTAACTTGGCATCAATTTTTTCTACACATGTCGAGACGATATTCCAGTTCTGGTCAGGTGTAACTTTCCAACGTCGGTGCTGACAACGCAAGGTGGCGACTCTGAATCCAAACTCTGCAGTTATAAGGTTAACTGTTCCACTCACATGAACCATTGCTTAATCTTGAACATGTTTTTAAAAATTTGTTAGTTTCTTCTATTTTGTGTACAAATTTAAATGTAAAATCAAAACCTTATTACATTAGATTTCATTGTATGTAGCAACTGTAATTTTTACGCACGAAAATAAGGTCTTTTACGTATCCCTTCGTACATGTAGTTTAGGTATGTCTTACTTCAGGCTAAGTCTAGCCAATGAACTCTTTGGGTTCCGAACACTAAACAACAATCTCCACAAACATCTGCCTGGCGATTTCGCTTCCTAAATTGACTGCCAACTACGAGTTTTCTTACCTGCAAGTGGTTCACTAGTACCACTTCCACATTTTTACTTCTAAAACGTAAAAAAACACTTGCACACTTTTACGTAGTTTTAGACGGAAAGTGTATAAGTGATAGTGAAAAACTCACTCAAGTCCATTCTCTCTCTCCCTTCTTCCTTCCTTTCTTCTTCTTCTTTTTTTACGTCTCATCTTCGGAAAAAATTGCATTGTATACTCACCTGCACTTTCAAACTCAGGTCCGAAACTACCAATGTATCATTTTGTTTTATTTTAATATTTGTTTATCCCAATTAATACCATCAAATATATTACTGTCTTCAAAAAAATCTGATTGTGTGTGATTGACAAAAAGATTGTGTACTTGACCCTGATAGGAGTAGTGAAACGTTTAGTTTCTTACAAATTAATAGCAATATGTTTTTATTAATATCCACAGTACCTCCACTTGTAGTGTGACCTAAAATCAGCAATGAAATTCAAATGGTTTTACGTTAAACATGCCTCGATTAGTTTGTACAACACTGCTACCATCAATAAGAAAGCCTAAAAATAATTTCCTGTCTAACGAAACACACACACACACACACACACACACACACACACACACAAACACACACACACACACTGCCGTACCTTCTTCATAGCTTCCTTTACCATTTTATAAATATCTTTAATTTAATTTTAAAATGCAAGCCTTTTATAGTACGAAATGCCTTCTTGAGTTTACTTATATTTACGGTAGTATAGCTGCTTCACATAGATACGATAACATTACGTCCAAATAACCTTATTGGAGTTACGTATAGGTATTACGCAATATTTACGGTAGTATAGCTACTTCACATAGATACGATAACATTACGTCCAAATAACCTTATTGGAGTTACGTATAGGTATTACGTAATATTTACGGTAGTATAGCTACTTCACATAGCTACGATAATATTACGTCCAAATAACCTTATTGGAGTTACGTATAGCTATTACGTAATATTTACGGTAGTATAGCTACTTCACATAGCTACGATAACATTACGTCCAAATAACCTTATTGGAGTTACGTATAGGTATTACGTAATATTTACGGTAGTATAGCTGCTTCACATAGATACGATAACATTACGTCCAAATAACCTTATTGGAGTTACGTATAGGTATTACGTAATATTTACGGTAGTATAGCTACTTCACATAGCTACGATAATATTACGTCCAAATAACCTTATCGGAGTTACGTATAGGTATTACGTAATATTTACGGTAGTATAGCTGCTTCACATAGATAAGATAACATTACGTCCAAATAACCTTATTGGAGTTACGTATAGGTATTACGTAATATTTACGGTAGTATAGCTACTTCACATAGCTACGATAACATTACGTCCAAATAACCTTATTGGAGTTACGTATAGGTATTACGTAATATTTACGGTAGTATAGCTGCTTCACATAGATACGATAACATTACGTCCAAATAACCTTATTGGAGTTACGTATAGGTATTACGCAATATTTACGGTAGTATAGCTACTTCACATAGATACGATAACATTACGTCCAAATAACCTTATTGGAGTTACGTATAGGTATTACGTAATATTTACGGTAGTATAGCTACTTCACATAGCTACGATAATATTACGTCCAAATAACCTTATTGGAGTTACGTATAGCTATTACGTAATATTTACGGTAGTATAGCTACTTCACATAGCTACGATAACATTACGTCCAAATAACCTTATTGGAGTTACGTATAGGTATTACGTAATATTTACGGTAGTATAGCTGCTTCACATAGATACGATAACATTACGTCCAAATAACCTTATTGGAGTTACGTATAGGTATTACGTAATATTTACGGTAGTATAGCTACTTCACATAGCTACGATAACATTACGTCCAAATAACCTTATTGGAGTTACGTATAGGTATTACGTAATATTTACGGTAGTATAGCTACTTCACATAGATACGATAACATTACGTCCAAATAACCTTATTGGAGTTACGTATAGGTATTACGTAATATTTACGGTAGTATAGCTGCTTCACATAGATACGATAACATTACGTCCAAATAACCTTATTGGAGTTACGTATAGGTATTACGTAATATTTACGGTAGTATAGCTACTTCACATAGCTACGATAACATTACGTCCAAATAACCTTATTGGAGTTACGTATAGGTATTACGTAATATTTACGGTAGTATAGCTGCTTCACATAGATACGATAACATTACGTCCAAATAACCTTATTGGAGTTACGTATAGGTATTACGTAATATTTACGGTAGTATAGCTGCTTCACATAGATACGATAACATTACGTCCAAATAACCTTATTGGAGTTACGTATAGGTATTACGTAATATTTACGGTAGTATAGCTACTTCACATAGCTACGATAACATTACGTCCAAATAACCTTATTGGAGTTACGTATAGGTATTACGTAATATTTACGGTAGTATAGCTACTTCACATAGCTACGATAATATTACGTCCAAATAACCTTATTGGAGTTACGTATAGCTATTACGTAATATTTACGGTAGTATAGCTACTTCACATAGCTACGATAACATTACGTCCAAATAACCTTATTGGAGTTACGTATAGGTATTACGTAATATTTACGGTAGTATAGCTACTTCACATAGCTACGATAACATTACGTCCAAATAACCTTATTGGAGTTACGTATAGGTATTACGTAATATTTACGGTAGTATAGCTACTTCACATAGCTACGATAACATTACGTCCAAATAACCTCATTGGAGTTACGTATAGGTATTACGTAATATTTACGGTAGTATAGCTACTTCACATAGCTACGATAATATTACGTCCAAATAACCTTATTGGAGTTACGTATAGCCAATACGTAATATTTACGGTAGTATAGCTACTTCACATAGCTACGATAATATTACGTCCAAATAACCTTATCGGAGTTACGTATAGGTATTACGTAATATTTACGGTAGTATAGCTGCTTCACATAGATAAGATAACATTACGTCCAAATAACCTTATTGGAGTTACGTATAGGTATTACGTAATATTTACGGTAGTATAGCTACTTCACATAGCTACGATAACATTACGTCCAAATAACCTTATTGGAGTTACGTATAGCTATTACGTAATATTTACGGTAGTATAGCTACTTCACATAGCTACGATAATATTACGTCCAAATAACCTTATTGGAGTTACGTATAGCTATTACGTAATATTTACGGTAGTATAGCTACTTCACATAGCTACGATAACATTACGTCCAAATAACCTTATTGGAGTTACGTATAGGTATTACGTAATATTTACGGTAGTATAGCTACTTCACATAGCTACGATAACATTACGTCCAAATAACCTTATTGGAGTTACGTATAGGTATTACGTAATATTTACGGTAGTATAGCTACTTCACATAGCTACGATAACATTACGTCCAAATAACCTTATTGGAGTTACGTATAGGTATTACGTAATATTTACGGTAGTATAGCTACTTCACATAGCTACGATAATATTACGTCCAAAACACCTTATTGGAGTTACGTATAGCTATTACGTAATATTTACGGTAGTATAGCTACTTCACATAGCTACGATAACATTACGTCCAAATAAACTTATTGGAGTTACGTATAGGTATTACGTAATATTTACGGTAGTATAGCTACTTCACATAGCTACGATAACATTACGTCCAAATAACCGTATTGGAGTTACGTATAGGTATTACGTAATATTTACGGTAGTATAGCTACTTCACATAGCTACGATAATATTACGTCCAAATAACCTTATTGGAGTTACGTATAGCTATTACGTAATATTTACGGTAGTATAGCTACTTCACATAGCTACGATAATATTACGTCCAAATAACCTTAATGGAGTTACGTATAGGTATTACGTAATATTTACCGTAGTATAGCTGCTACACATAGATACGATAACATTACGTCCAAATAACCTTATTGGAGTTACGTATAGGTAATACGTAATATTTACGGTAGTATAGCTACTTCACATAGCTACGATAACATTACGTCCAAATTACCTTATTGGAGTTACGTATAGCTATTACGTAATATTTACGGTAGTATAGCTACTTCACATAGCTACGATAACATTACGTCCAAATAACCTTATTGGAGTTACGTATAGCTATTACGTAATATTTACGGTAGAATAGCTACTTCACATAGCTAAGATAACATTACGTCCAAATAACCTTATTGGAGTTACGTATAGGTATTACGTAATATTTACGGTAGAATAGCTACTTCACATAGATACGATAACATTACGTCCAAATAACCTTATTGGAGTTACGTATACGTATTACGTAATATTTACGCTAGTATAGCTACTTCACATAGCTACGATAACATTACGTAAAAATAACCTTATTGGAGTTACGTATAGCTATTACGTAATATTTACGGTAGAATAGCTACTTCACATAGCTACGATAATATTACGTCCAAATTACCTTATTGGAGTTACGTATAGGTATTACGTAATATTTACGGTAGTATAGCTACTTCACATAGCTACGATAACATTACGTCCAAATAACCTTATTGGAGTTACGTATAGCTATTACGTAATATTTACGGTAGAATAGCTACTTCACATAGCTACGATAACATTACGTCCAAATAACCTTATTGGAGTTACGTATAGGTATTACGTAATATTTACGGTAGTATAGCTACTTCACATAGCTACGATAACATTACGTCCAAATAACCTTATTGGAGTTACGTATAGCTATTACGTAATATTTACGGTAGAATAGCTACTTCACATAGCTACGATAACATTACGTCCAAATAACCTTATTGGAGTTACGTATAGCTATTACGTAATATTTTCGGTAGTATAGCTACTTCACATAGCTACGATAAAATTACGTCCAAATAACCTTATTGGAGTTACGTATAGGTATTACGTAATATTTACGGTAGTATAGCTACTTCACATAGCTACGATAACATTACGTCCAAATAACCTTATTGGAGTTACGTATAGCTATTACGTAATATTTACGGTAGTATAGCTACTTCACATAGATACGATAACATTACGTCCAAATAACCTTATTGGAGTTACGTATAGCTATTACGTAATATTTACGGTAGTATAGCTACTTCACATAGCTACGATAACATTACATCCAAATAACCTTATTGGAGTTACGTATAGCAATTACGTAATATTTACGGTAGTATAGCTACTTCACATGGATACGATAACATTACGTCCAAATAACCTTATTGGAGTTACGTATAGGTATTACGTAATATTTACGGTAGTATAGCTGCTTCACATAGATACGATAACATTACGTCCAAATAACCTTATTGGAGTTCCGTATAGCTATTACGTAATATTTACGGTAGTATAGCTGCTTCACATAGATACGATAACATTACGTCCAAATAACCTTATTGGAGTTACGTATAGGTATTACGTAATATTTACGGTAGTATAGCTGCTTCACATAGATACGATAACATTACATCCAAATTACCTTATTGGAGTTACGTATAGCTATTACGTAATATTTACGGTAGTATAGCTACTTCACATAGCTACGATAATATTACGTCCAAATAACCTTATTGGAGTTACGTATAGGTATTACGTAATATTTACGGTAGTATAGCTGCTTCACATAGATACGATAACATTACGTCCAAATAACCTTATTGGAGTTACGTATAGGTATTACGTAATATTTACGGTAGAATAGCTGCTTCACATAGATACGATAACATTACGTCCAAATAACCTTATTGGAGTTACGTATAGCTATTACGTAATATTTACGGTAGTATAGCTGCTTCACATAGATACGATAACATTACGTCCAAATAACCTTATTGGAGTTACGTATAGGTATTACGTAATATTTACGGTAGAATAGCTGCTTCACATAGATACTATAACATTACGTCCAAATAACTTTATTGGAGTTACGTATAGGTATTACGTAATATTTACGGTAGAATAGCTGCTTCACATAGATACGACAACATTACGTCCAAATAACCTTATTTAAGTTACGTATAGGTATTACGTAATATTTACGGTAGAATAGCTGCTTCACATAGATACGATAACATTACGTCCAAATAACCTTATTGGAGTTACGTATAGGTATTACGTAATATTTAAGGTAGTATAGTTGCTTCACATAGATACGATAACATTACGTCCAAATAACCTTATTATAGTTACGTATAGGTATTACGTAATATTTACGGTAGAATAGCTGCTTCACATAGATACGATAACATTACGTCCAAATAACCTTATTGGAGTTACGTATAGGTATTACGTAATATTTACGGTAGAATAGCTGCTTCACATAGATACGATAACATTACGTCCAAATAACCTTATTGGAGTTACGTATAGGTATTACGTAATATTTACGGTAGAATAGCTGCTTCACATAGATACGATAACATTACGTCCAAATAACCTTATTGGAGTTACGTATAGCTATTACGTAATATTTACGGTAGAATAGCTGCTTCACATAGATACGATAACATTACGTCCAAATAACCTTATTGGAGTTACGTATAGGTATTACGTAATATTTACGGTAGAATAGCTGCTTCACATAGATACGATAACATTACGTCCAAATATCCTTATTGGAGTTACGTATAGGTATTACGTAATATTTACGGTAGAATAGCTGCTTCACATAGATACGATAACATTACGTCCAAATAACCTTATTGGAGTTACGTATAGGTATTACGTAATATTTACGGTAGAATAGCTGCTTCACATAGATACGATAACATTACGTCCAAATAACCTTATTGGAGTTACGTATAGGTATTACGTAATATTTACGGTAGTATAGCTACTTCACATAGCTACGATAATATTACGTCCAAATAACCTTATTGGAGTTACGTATAGCTATTACGTAATATTTATGGTAGTATAGCTACTTCACATAGATACGTTAACATTAATTCCAATTTACCTTATTGGAGTTACGTATAGCTATTACGCAATATTTACGGTAGTATAGCTGCTTCACATAGATACGATAACATTACGTCCAAATAACCTTATTGGAGTTACGTATAGCTATTACGTAATATTTACGGTAGAATAGCTGCTTCACATAGATACGATAACATTACGTCCAAATAACCTTATTGGAGTTACGTATAGCTATTACGTAATATTTACGGTAATATAGCTACTTCACATAGCTACGATAACATTACGTCCAAATAACCTTATTGGAGTTACGTATAGGTATTACGTAATATTTACGGTAGTATAGCTACTTCACATAGATACGATAAAATTACGTCCAAATAACCTTATTGGAGTTACGTATAGGTATTACGTAATATTTACGGTAGAATAGCTGCTTCACATAGATACGATAACATTACGTCCAAATAACCTTATTGGAGTTACGTATAGGTATTACGTAATATTTACGGCAGAATAGCTGCTTCACATAGATACGATAACATTACGTCCAAATAACCTTATTGGAGTTACGTATAGGTATTACGTAATATTTATGTAGTATAGCTGCTTCACATAGATACGATAACATTACGTCCAAATAACCTTATTGGAGTTACGTATAGGTATTACGTAATATTTACGGTAGAATAGCTACTTCACATAGATACGATAACATTACGTCCAAATAACCTTATTGGAGTTACGTATAGGTATTACGTAATATTTACGGTAGAATAGCTGCTTCACATAGATACGATAACATTACGTCCAAATAACCTTATTGGAGTTACGTATAGGTATTACGTAATATTTACGGTAGTATAGCTGCTTCACATAGATACGATAACATTACGTCCAAATAACCTTATTGGAGTTACGTATAGGTATTACGTAATATTTACGGTAGTATAGCTGCTTCATATAGATACGATAACATTACGTCCAAATAACCTTATTGGAGTTACGTATAGGTATTACGTAATATTTACGGTAGTATAGCTACTTCACATAGGTACGATAACATTACGTCCAAATAACCTTATTGGAGTTACGTATAGCTATTACGTAATATTTACGGTAGTATATCTGCTTCACATAGCTACGATAACATTACGTCCAAATAACCTTATTGGAGTTACGTAAAGGTATTACGTAATATTTACGGTAGTATAGCTACTTCACATAGCTACGATAACATTACGTCCAAATAACCTTATTGCAGTTACGTATAGCTATTACGTAATATTTACGGTAGAATAGCTACTTCACATAGCTACGATAACATTACGTCCAAATAACCTTATTGGAGTTACGTATAGGTATTACGTAATTTTTACGGTAGTATAGCTACTTCACATAGCTACGATAACATTACGTCCAAATAACCTTATTGGAGTTACGTATAGCTATTACGTAATATTTACGGTAGTATAGCTGCTTCACATAGATACGATAACATTACGTCCAAATAACCTTATTGGAGTTACGTATAGCTATTACGTAATATTTACGGTAGTATTGCTACTTCACATAGCTACGATAACATTACGTCCAAATAACCTTATTGGAGTTACGTATAGCTATTACGTAATACTTATGGTAGTATAGCTACTTCACATAGATACGTTAACATTAATTCCAATTTACCTTATTGGAGTTACGTATAGCTATTACGCAATATTTACGGTAGTATAGCTACTTCACATAGCTACGATAACATTACGTCCAAATAACCTTATTGGAGTTACGTATAGCTATTACGTAATATTTACGGTAGTATAGCTGCTTCACATTGATACGATAACATTACGTCCAAATAACCTTATTGGAGTTACGTATAGGTATTACGTAATATTTACGGTAGTATAGCTGCTTCACATTGATACGATAACATTACGTCCAAATAACCTTATTGGAGTTACGTATAGGTATTACGTAATATTTACGGTAGTATAGCTACTTCACATAGATACGATAACATTACGTCCAAATAACCTTATTGGAGTTACGTATAGCTATTACGTAATATTTACGGCAGTATAGCTGCTTCACATAGATACGATAACATTACGTCCAAATAACCTTATTGGAGTTACGTATAGGTATTACGTAATATTTACGGTAGAATAGCTACTTCACATAGATACGATAACATTACGTCTAAATAACCTTATTGGAGTTACGTATAGCTATTACGTAATATTTACGGTAGTATAGCTACTTTACATATCTACGATATCATTACGTCCAAATCTCTTTATTGGAGTTACGTATAGCTATTACGTAATATTTACGGTAGAATAGCTACTTCACATAGATACGTTAACATTACGTCCAAATAACTTTATTGGAGTTACGTATAGCTATTACGTAATATTTACGGTAGTATAGCTACTTTACATATCTACGATAACATTACGTCCAAATATCTTTATTGGAGTTACGTATAGCTATTACGTAATATTTACGGTAGAATAGCTACTTCACATAGATACGTTAACATTACGTCCAAATAACCTTATTGGAGTTACGTATAGGTATTACGTAATATTTACGGTAGTATAGCTACTTTACATAGATATGATAACATTACGTCCAAATAACCTTATTGGAGTTACGTATAGCTATTACGTAATATTTACGGTAGTATAGCTACTTCACATAGCTACGATAACATTACGTCCAAATATCTTTATTGGAGTTACGTATAGCTATTACGTAATATTTACGGTAGTATAGCTACTTCAAATACGTCCCAATAACCTTATTGGAGTTACGTATAGCTATTACGTAATATTTACGGTAGAAAAGCTACTTCACATTGCTACGATAACATAACGTCCAAATTACCTTATTGGAGTTACGTATAGGTATTACGTAATATTTACGGTAGTATAGCTACTTTACATATCTACGATAACATTACGTCCAAATATCTTTATTGGAGTTACGTATAGCTATTACGTAATATTTACGGTAGTATAGCTACTTTACATATCTACGATAACATTACGTCCAAATATCTTTATTGGAGTTACGTATAGCTATTACGTAATATTTACGGTAGAATAGCTACTTCACATAGATACGTTAACATTACGTCCAAATAACCTTATTGGAGTTACGTATAGGTATTACGTAATATTTACGGTAGTATAGCTACTTTACATAGATACGATAACATTACGTCCAAATAACCTTATTGGAGTTACGTATAGCTATTACGTAATATTTACGGTAGTATAGCTACTTTACATAGCTACGATAACATTACGTCCAAATAACCTTATTGGAATTACGTATAGGTATTACGTAATATTTACGGTAGTATAGCTACTTCACATAGATACGTTAACATTACGTCCAAATAACCTTATTGGAGTTACGTATAGGTATTACGTAATATTTACGGTAGTATAGCTACTTCACATAGATATGTTAACATTACGTCCAAATAACCTTATTGGAGTTACGTATAGGTATTACGTAATATTTACGGTAGTATAGCTACTTCACATAGCTACGATAACATTACGTCCAAATAACCTTATTGGAGTTACGTATAGGTATTACGTAATATTTACGGTAGTATAGCTACTTTACATATCTACGATAACATTACTTCCAAATAACCTTATTGGAGTTACGTATAGGTATTACGTAATATTTACGGTAGTATAGCTACTTCACATAGCTACGATAACATTACGTCCAAATAACCTTATTGGAGTTACGTATAGGTATTACGTAATATTTACGGTAGTATAGCTACTTCACATAGCTACGATAACATTACGTGAAAATAACCTTATTGGAGTTACGTATAGCTATTACGTAATATGTACGGTAGTATAGCTACTTTACATATCTACGATAACATTACGTCCAAATAACCTTATTGGAGTTACGTATAGGTAATACGTAATATTTACGGTAGTATAGCTACTTCACATAGCTACGATAACATTACGTCCAAATAACCTTATTGGAGCTACGTATAGGTATTACGTAATATTTACGGTAGTATAGCTACTTCACATAGCTACGATAACATTACGTCCAAATAACCTTATTGGAGTTACGTATAGGTATTACGTAATATTTACGGTAGTATAGCTACTTCACATAGCTACGATAACATTACGTCCAAATAACCTTATTGGAGTTACGTATAGGTATTACGTAATATTTACGGTAGTATAGCTACTTCACATAGCTACGATAACATTACGTCCAAATAACCTTATTGGAGTTACGTATAGGTATTACGTAATATTTACGGTAGTATAGCTACTTTGCATATCTACGATAACATTACTTCCAAATAACCTTATTGGAGTTACGTATAGGTATTACGTAATATTTACGGTAGTATAGCTACTTCACATAGCTACGATAACATTACGTCCAAATAACCTTATTGGAGTTACGTATAGGTATTACGTAATATTTACGGTAGTATAGCTACTTCACATAGCTACGATAACATTACGTCCAAATAACCTTATTGGAGTTACGTATAGCTATTACGTAATATTTACGGTAGTATAGCTACTTTACATATCTACGATAACATTACGTCCAAATAACCTTATTGGAGTTACGTATAGGTATTACGTAATATTTACGGTAGTATAGCTACTTCACATAGCTACGATAACATTACGTCCAAATAACCTTATTGGAGTTACGTATAGCTATTACGTAATATTTACGGTAGTATAGCTACTTTACATATCTACGATAACATTACGTCCAAATAACCTTATTGGAGTTACGTATAGGTATTACGTAATATTTACGGTAGTATAGCTACTTCACATAGATACGATAACATTACGTCCAAATAACCTTATTGGAGTTACGTATAGGTATTACGTAATATTTACGGTAGAATAGCTACTTCACATAGATACGATAACATTACGTCTAAATAACCTTATTGGAGTTACGTATAGCTATTACGTAATATTTACGGTAGTATAGCTACTTTACATATCTACGATATCATTACGTCCAAATCTCTTTATTGGAGTTACGTATAGCTATTACGTAATATTTACGGTAGAATAGCTACTTCACATAGATACGTTAACATTACGTCCAAATAACTTTATTGGAGTTACGTATAGCTATTACGTAATATTTACGGTAGTATAGCTACTTTACATATCTACGATAACATTACGTCCAAATATCTTTATTGGAGTTACGTATAGCTATTACGTAATATTTACGGTAGAATAGCTACTTCACATAGATACGTTAACATTACGTCCAAATAACCTTATTGGAGTTACGTATAGGTATTACGTAATATTTACGGTAGTATAGCTACTTTACATAGATATGATAACATTACGTCCAAATAACCTTATTGGAGTTACGTATAGCTATTACGTAATATTTACGGTAGTATAGCTACTTCACATAGCTACGATAACATTACGTCCAAATATCTTTATTGGAGTTACGTATAGCTATTACGTAATATTTACGGTAGTATAGCTACTTCAAATACGTCCCAATAACCTTATTGGAGTTACGTATAGCTATTACGTAATATTTACGGTAGAAAAGCTACTTCACATTGCTACGATAACATAACGTCCAAATTACCTTATTGGAGTTACGTATAGGTATTACGTAATATTTACGGTAGTATAGCTACTTTACATATCTACGATAACATTACGTCCAAATATCTTTATTGGAGTTACGTATAGCTATTACGTAATATTTACGGTAGTATAGCTACTTTACATATCTACGATAACATTACGTCCAAATATCTTTATTGGAGTTACGTATAGCTATTACGTAATATTTACGGTAGAATAGCTACTTCACATAGATACGTTAACATTACGTCCAAATAACCTTATTGGAGTTACGTATAGGTATTACGTAATATTTACGGTAGTATAGCTACTTTACATAGATACGATAACATTACGTCCAAATAACCTTATTGGAGTTACGTATAGCTATTACGTAATATTTACGGTAGTATAGCTACTTTACATAGCTACGATAACATTACGTCCAAATAACCTTATTGGAATTACGTATAGGTATTACGTAATATTTACGGTAGTATAGCTACTTCACATAGATACGTTAACATTACGTCCAAATAACCTTATTGGAGTTACGTATAGGTATTACGTAATATTTACGGTAGTATAGCTACTTCACATAGATATGTTAACATTACGTCCAAATAACCTTATTGGAGTTACGTATAGGTATTACGTAATATTTACGGTAGTATAGCTACTTCACATAGCTACGATAATATTACGTCCAAATAACCTTATTGGAGTTACGTATAGGTATTACGTAATATTTACGGTAGTATAGCTACTTTACATATCTACGATAACATTACTTCCAAATAACCTTATTGGAGTTACGTATAGGTATTACGTAATATTTACGGTAGTATAGCTACTTCACATAGCTACGATAACATTACGTCCAAATAACCTTATTGGAGTTACGTATAGGTATTACGTAATATTTACGGTAGTATAGCTACTTCACATAGCTACGATAACATTACGTGAAAATAACCTTATTGGAGTTACGTATAGCTATTACGTAATATGTACGGTAGTATAGCTACTTTACATATCTACGATAACATTACGTCCAAATAACCTTATTGGAGTTACGTATAGGTAATACGTAATATTTACGGTAGTATAGCTACTTCACATAGCTACGATAACATTACGTCCAAATAACCTTATTGGAGCTACGTATAGGTATTACGTAATATTTACGGTAGTATAGCTACTTCACATAGCTACGATAACATTACGTCCAAATAACCTTATTGGAGTTACGTATAGGTATTACGTAATATTTACGGTAGTATAGCTACTTCACATAGCTACGATAACATTACGTCCAAATAACCTTATTGGAGTTACGTATAGGTATTACGTAATATTTACGGTAGTATAGCTACTTCACATAGCTACGATAACATTACGTCCAAATAACCTTATTGGAGTTACGTATAGGTATTACGTAATATTTACGGTAGTATAGCTACTTTACATATCTACGATAACATTACTTCCAAATAACCTTATTGGAGTTACGTATAGGTATTACGTAATATTTACGGTAGTATAGCTACTTCACATAGCTACGATAACATTACGTCCAAATAACCTTATTGGAGTTACGTATAGGTATTACGTAATATTTACGGTAGTATAGCTACTTCACATAGCTACGATAACATTACGTCCAAATAACCTTATTGGAGTTACGTATAGCTATTACGTAATATTTACGGTAGTATAGCTACTTTACATATCTACGATAACATTACGTCCAAATAACCTTATTGGAGTTACGTATAGGTATTACGTAATATTTACGGTAGTATAGCTACTTCACATAGCTACGATAACATTACGTCCAAATAACCTTATTGGAGTTACGTATAGCTATTACGTAATATTTACGGTAGTATAGCTACTTTACATATCTACGATAACATTACGTCCAAATAACCTTATTGGAGTTACGTATAGGTATTACGTAATATTTACGGTAGTATAGCTACTTCACATAGCTACGATAACATTACGTCCAAATAACCTTATTGGAGTTACGTATAGGTATTACGTAATATTTACGGTAGTATAGCTACTTCACATAGCTACGATAACATTACGTCCAAATAACCTTATTGGAGTTACGTATAGGTATTACGTAATATTTACGGTAGTATAGCTACTTCACATAGATATGTTAACATTACGTCCAAATAACCTTATTGGAGTTACGTATAGGTATTACGTAATATTTACGGTAGTATAGCTACTTCACATAGCTACGATAACATTACGTCCAAATAACCTTATTGGAGTTACGTATAGGTATTACGTAATATTTACGGTAGTATAGCTACTTCACATAGCTACGATAACATTACGTCCAAATAACCTTATTGGAGTTACGTATAGCTATTACGTAATATTTACGGTAGTATAGCTACTTTACATATCTACGATAACATTACGTCCAAATAACCTTATTGGAGTTACGTATAGGTATTACGTAATATTTACGGTAGTATAGCTACTTCACATAGCTACGATAACATTACGTCCAAATAACCTTATTGGAGTTACGTATAGGTATTACGTAATATTTACGGTAGTATAGCTACTTCACATAGCTACGATAACATTACGTCCAAATAACCTTATTGGAGTTACGTATAGGTATTACGTAATATTTACGGTAGTATAGCTACTTTACATATCTACGATAACATTACTTCCAAATAACCTTATTGGAGTTACGTATAGGTATTACGTAATATTTACGGTAGTATAGCTACTTCACATAGATATGTTAACATTACGTCCAAATAACCTTATTGGAGTTACGTATAGGTATTACGTAATATTTACGGTAGTATAGCTACTTCACATAGCTACGATAACATTACGTCCAAATAACCTTATTGGAGTTACGTATAGGTATTACGTAATATTTACGGTAGTATAGCTACTTTACATATCTACGATAACATTACTTCCAAATAACCTTATTGGAGTTACGTATAGGTATTACGTAATATTTACGGTAGTATAGCTACTTCACATAGCTACGATAACATTACGTCCAAATAACCTTATTGGAGTTACGTATAGGTATTACGTAATATTTACGGTAGTATAGCTACTTCACATAGCTACGATAACATTACGTGAAAATAACCTTATTGGAGTTACGTATAGCTATTACGTAATATTTACGGTAGTATAGCTACTTTACATATCTACGATAACATTACGTCCAAATAACCTTATTGGAGTTACGTATAGGTAATACGTAATATTTACGGTAGTATAGCTACTTCACATAGCTACGATAACATTACGTCCAAATAACCTTATTGGAGCTACGTATAGGTATTACGTAATATTTACGGTAGTATAGCTACTTCACATAGCTACGATAACATTACGTCCAAATAACCTTATTGGAGTTACGTATAGGTATTACGTAATATTTACGGTAGTATAGCTACTTCACATAGCTACGATAACATTACGTCCAAATAACCTTATTGGAGTTACGTATAGGTATTACGTAATATTTACGGTAGTATAGCTACTTTACATATCTACGATAACATTACTTCCAAATAACCTTATTGGAGTTACGTATAGGTATTACGTAATATTTACGGTAGTATAGCTACTTCACATAGCTACGATAACATTACGTCCAAATAACCTTATTGGAGTTACGTATAGGTATTACGTAATATTTACGGTAGTATAGCTACTTCACATAGCTACGATAACATTACGTCCAAATAACCTTATTGGAGTTACGTATAGCTATTACGTAATATTTACGGTAGTATAGCTACTTTACATATCTACGATAACATTACGTCCAAATAACCTTATTGGAGTTACGTATAGGTATTACGTAATATTTACGGTAGTATAGCTACTTCACATAGCTACGATAACATTACGTCCAAATAACCTTATTGGAGTTACGTATAGCTATTACGTAATATTTACGGTAGTATAGCTACTTTACATATCTACGATAACATTACGTCCAAATAACCTTATTGGAGTTACGTATAGGTATTACGTAATATTTACGGTAGTATAGCTACTTCACATAGCTACGATAACATTACGTCCAAATAACCTTATTGGAGTTACGTATAGGTATTACGTAATATTTACGGTAGTATAGCTACTTCACATAGCTACGATAACATTACGTCCAAATAACCTTATTGGAGTTACGTATAGGTATTACGTAATATTTACGGTAGTATAGCTACTTCACATAGATATGTTAACATTACGTCCAAATAACCTTATTGGAGTTACGTATAGGTATTACGTAATATTTACGGTAGTATAGCTACTTCACATAGCTACGATAACATTACGTCCAAATAACCTTATTGGAGTTACGTATAGGTATTACGTAATATTTACGGTAGTATAGCTACTTTACATATCTACGATAACATTACTTCCAAATAACCTTATTGGAGTTACGTATAGGTATTACGTAATATTTACGGTAGTATAGCTACTTCACATAGCTACGATAACATTACGTCCAAATAACCTTATTGGAGTTACGTATAGGTATTACGTAATATTTACGGTAGTATAGCTACTTCACATAGCTACGATAACATTACGTCCAAATAACCTTATTGGAGTTACGTATAGCTATTACGTAATATTTACGGTAGTATAGCTACTTTACATATCTACGATAACATTACGTCCAAATAACCTTATTGGAGTTACGTATAGGTATTACGTAATATTTACGGTAGTATAGCTACTTCACATAGCTACGATAACATTACGTCCAAATAACCTTATTGGAGTTACGTATAGGTATTACGTAATATTTACGGTAGTATAGCTACTTCACATAGCTACGATAACATTACGTCCAAATAACCTTATTGGAGTTACGTATAGGTATTACGTAATATTTACGGTAGTATAGCGATTTCACATATCTACGATAACATTACTTCCAAATAACCTTATTGGAGTTACGTATAGGTATTACGTAATATTTACGGTAGTATAGCTACTTCACATAGCTACGATAACATTACGTCCAAATAACCTTATTGGAGTTACGTATAGGTATTACGTAATATTTACGGTAGTATAGCTACTTCACATAGCTACGATAACATTACGTCCAAATAACCTTATTGGAGTTACGTATAGCTATTACGTAATATTTACGGTAGTATAGCTACTTTACATATCTACGATAACATTACGTCCAAATAACCTTATTGGAGTTACGTATAGGTATTACGTAATATTTACGGTAGTATAGCTACTTCACATAGCTACAATAACATTACGTCCAAATAACCTTATTGGAGTTACGTATAGGTATTACGTAATATTTACGGTAGTATAGCTACTTCACATAGCTACGATAACATTACGTCCAAATAACCTTATTGGAGTTACGTATAGGTATTACGTAATATTTACGGTAGTATAGCTACTTCACATAGCTACGATAACATTACGTCCAAATAACCTTATTGGAGTTACGTATAGGTATTACGTAATATTTACGGTAGTATAGCTACTTCACATAGCTACGATAACATTACGTCCAAATAACCTTATTGGAGTTACGTATAGGTATTACGTAATATTTACGGTAGTATAGCTACTTTACATAGATACGTTAACATTACGTCCAAATAACCTTATTGGAGTTACGTATAGCTATTACGTAATATTTACGGTAGTATAGCTACTTCACATAGATACGTTAACATTACGTCCAAATTACCTTATTGGAGTTACGTATAGGTATTACGTAATATTTACGGTAGTATAGCTACTTCACATAGCTACGATAACATTACGTCCAAATAACCTTATTGGAGTTACGTATAGGTATTACGTAATATTTACGGTAGTATAGCGATTTCACATATCTACGATAACATTACTTCCAAATAACCTTATTGGAGTTACGTATAGGTATTACGTAATATTTACGGTAGTATAGCTACTTCACATAGCTACGATAACATTACGTCCAAATAACCTTATTGGAGTTACGTATAGGTATTACGTAATATTTACGGTAGTATAGCTACTTCACATAGCTACGATAACATTACGTCCAAATAACCTTATTGGAGTTACGTATAGCTATTACGTAATATTTACGGTAGTATAGCTACTTTACATATCTACGATAACATTACGTCCAAATAACCTTATTGGAGTTACGTATAGGTATTACGTAATATTTACGGTAGTATAGCTACTTCACATAGCTACGATAACATTACGTCCAAATAACCTTATTGGAGTTACGTATAGGTATTACGTAATATTTACGGTAGTATAGCTACTTCACATAGCTACGATAACATTACGTCCAAATAACCTTATTGGAGTTACGTATAGGTATTACGTAATATTTACGGTAGTATAGCTACTTCACATAGCTACGATAACATTACGTCCAAATAACCTTATTGGAGTTACGTATAGGTATTACGTAATATTTACGGTAGTATAGCTACTTCACATAGCTACGATAACATTACGTCCAAATAACCTTATTGGAGTTACGTATAGGTATTACGTAATATTTACGGTAGTATAGCTACTTTACATAGATACGTTAACATTACGTCCAAATAACCTTATTGGAGTTACGTATAGCTATTACGTAATATTTACGGTAGTATAGCTACTTCACATAGATACGTTAACATTACGTCCAAATTACCTTATTGGAGTTACGTATAGCTATTACGTAATATTTACGGTAGTATAGCTACTTCACATAGATACGTTAACATTACGTCCAAATTACCTTATTGGAGTTACGTATAGGTATTACGTAATATTTACGGTAGTATAGCTACTTCACATAGCTACGATAACATTACGTCCAAATAACCTTATTGGAGTTACGTATAGGTATTACGTAATATTTACGGTAGTATAGCTACTTCACATAGCTACGATAACATTACGTCCAAATAACCTTATTGGAGTTACGTATAGGTATTACGTAATATTTACGGTAGTATAGCTACTTTACATAGATACGTTAACATTACGTCCAAATAACCTTATTGGAGTTACGTATAGCTATTACGTAATATTTACGGTAGTATAGCTACTTCACATAGATACGTTAACATTACGTCCAAATTACCTTATTGGAGTTACGTATAGGTATTACGTAATATTTACGGTAGTATAGCTACTTTACATAGCTACGATAACATTACGTCCAAATTACCTTATTGGAGTTACGTATAGCTATTACGTAATATTTACGGTAGTATAGCTACTTTATATATCTACGATAAATATAAAAATTAAATTTGTATGAAGATATTTTGTAAATCAAATCAATTATTGTATTTGATATTCTTTTTATTTATATATTATATTACAAGAAAACGTATTTTTTTTTTTCAACGACGAGAATGCTTTATGCACAGAGTGTTGGACTCCTCTCGATACTGCACTAGGCTCTACATCTGAAAGTTTACCCACTAAACTCGTCACCCTCCAGGCAGATTTCCACCCCGGAACCGCCGAAGCATTACTTCAGGGTGGTGCCTCTTATACTTCCTCCATTATATTACGGATCTAGCCATCCTTTTTCTAGGATGGCTACATCGTAGAATGGATTCGATGTATTTCGATGCCATATTCCAGTTGGCTTCCGATGCAAGCATCGTCCGCACAAAGCTCTCTGGGGAGAGGCCTGTGGTATGTGTCATCAATCGACTCCTCTGGTCTACGAATCTGGCGCACTCAAAGAAGGTGTGCCTTGAGTCATCCAGTTTATTGCTACATATCCGACAGTTCTGGGACAGAGCTTTTCCCATCTTAAACAGGTATGCCCTAAAGTACCCGTGGCCTGTCAGGAACTGTGTGATATAGAAGTTCACTTCCCCGTGCCTGCGTTCTGTCCATTCCTTTAAGCTGCTTATCAGAAGGAACGTCCATCTACCTGACCGTTCATGATTCCATCGTTGCTGCCACTGGTTCATGGTTTGTGCTCTGGCTCGCTTGACCGCCTCTATCTTGCCTATCTCTTTACTGTTATTAAATACAAATTTTCTCTCTTGAGCCAATAGGTCGATTGGCACAACACCTGCCACAACCAGCACAGCTGCCGACGCAACAGTGCGGTAGGCGTTCGCTATTCTTAGCGCTCCCATTCGTTGAATAGTATCGAGTCTGGTACGGTACTTCTGTACCTTCAAAGTGTCGGCCCCGATTGCAGCACCGTAGAGCATGATGGATTGCACCGTAGACATCAATCTTGCGAGTGACGAGGTCACAGCCGCAGCCTTATCACAGGTCATGCGAAGATGTTCCCCGTACGTCAGCTTGTTGTCCAGCTTGACTCCTAAGTACTTCACCGCTCTCTTAGTGAAGAGCGTCTCCTGTCTCACAACCATTGGTACCACCATCGGCATTCTCCTTCCAGATAATAAAACTATCTCAGTCTTGGAAACGGCCAGCTGTAGACCGTGTTCTGTCATCCATAGGTTAATCATACGCATGACCTGATTGAGCCGTACCTGCGCCAACTCAGTGCTGCGAGCTGCAATGACAGCAGCAACATCATCGGCGTATCCCACCAGATATGCATCCTCTGGCATTTCCAATCTCAGAAGACCATCATATGCCACATTCCACAGGTCTGGTCCCAGTACCGATCCTTGGGCTGCTCCAGCTGTAATTTCCTTTGTCCACTGTCTTCCGTCAGCAGTCCAGATCAGCCGCCGATCCCTCAGGTAGTCTCTGATCACGGCCAACAGATACCTTGGAGCAAAGAATTTCCGTTCCAGCGCCTCCATTATGGTCGACCATCGTACAGAGTTAAATGCGTTCTTCACATCTAACGTTACCAGCATAACAATCGGTCTGGCACCATGACACACAAGATCTCCCAATTTCCTGGCCTCTATCACCTGTTGGATCGCATTACTGTGGAATGCCCTTCCCTAAATCCATGCTGGTTCTTGGTAAGGTCTCCTGCCGCTTGTATTGCCTTTTGTAGCCCCGGTCTTATTAATTTTTCCATTACCTTTCCCAATGTGTTCAGCATGCACAACGGTCTGTAAGATGATGGATCGTCAGAGGAGCCCTTCCCTTTATTTATGAGCACAAGCCGCGCTAAATTCCACTGTGATGCGAATATGCCTGACTTCAGACAGGCATTGTACATGTCCAGTAGAAGGCTTGGTTGTGCTCGAACCACCACCTTCAATAACTCTGGTGGGATTCCGTCTGGTCCTGGGGTTTTCCCATTTTTTAATGACATCACGGCCGTGATCAGTTCTGATTCAATGAACAAAGGAATATCACCGCTCCCACGTGGTTCTTCAGGAGAGATCAGACGCTGGTGATCGGGAAATGTGCTTCCACAATTCGTCTCGTTGCGCTGGCGCTCAATGCCTGGTCAGAGGATCCGCCGCTCAGCTTTCGTGTAACTATTTTATAGCCCATAACCCAGGGGTCTTCATTAATCTCTTCGCAAAGGGATCTCCAGCAACAATCCTTGCTCTGCCGGATTGCCAAAACAAGAGCCTTTTTTGCCTCCTTGTGCTCTAAGGCTAGAGCCGCTGCCTTAACCCCGCCACGAGATCGCTGTGCCTTCCGTCTAAGTTGAAGACATCTTCTTCTGAGATCGGCTATATCGTCGGTCCACCAATAGGCTTGCTGTCTTGCTTTGCGGATGCTCTTACGAGGCATTGACAGTTGACAGGCTTGTCATATGACATAGGTCACCTGTTTAACGGCACTTTCTATATTCCCTACATTGGATGAATCTGGATAGGAGGCCGGATTACATTGCCACATGAAACAAAGTGCTTCCATCAACATTGCTCTATCCATCTTTCCTACATTCCACCTTGGCTGGCATCGGATCCTGGAACGAGATGCTATATATACTCCTCTTCAATATCAAAAGATATATAATCATGATCACTCCCCGAGTAGTCAGGGAGCACTCGCCAGTTCCTACATCTCCGCCCCAGGTTTTCCGATACCAGCGTCACATCTGGAATGGAGTATCCTTAACCGGGCCGATGATATGTCGGGGTACTACCAGTGTTTTGGATATTAAGTGCCAGTCTGGCTGCCATTTCCAACAGAAGATTTCCTCTTCTATTTGTACGCGGCATTCCCCATTCTACCGCTCTGGCGTTGAAATCTCCGGCCATTATGAATTTTCCACCCACCTCTCTCACTGAATCCTCCATATTATTCAATTTTTCATGGTAAATGTTGATACTATCGTTTGGAGAGAAGTAGCAGCTGACGATTGTCAAGTCTCCACTTGTAATCCAAACATAGTCACTTCCAGAGTCAGTCTTACTTATAGGAAACTTCCGCAGGTCCGTAATCCAGATTACTACCATTCCAGATTCATCTTTGTGCCATGATGATTTCCTCTATGACGGTACGGCTCGCTGATGATCGCGACGTCGATTCCTGTTTCCAGTACCAACTGATCGATCAATCCATCAGCAGCCCGACATCTGTTGAGGTTACCTTGCAGCACCTTCATGCAGGTTTGCCCTTGCCCTTTTTCAAAGCGAGAGCTTCTCTAAAAACTTTACAGGATCCAGATCCTGGCACATGGTTTAGCGGAATATCCTTGTAGCCTTTTTCAGTACAAAGGATACAACGTGCTTCTGTCTTACATTGTGCTGCCTTGTGGTCTCTGTGTCCACACTTCCAGCACGTGTCGCTTCTATCAGGACCCTTGCAGTCACTCCTTACGTGACCATATTGGAGACACCTGTAGCAGCGACGAACCTCGACTCTTCGTCTGATTCTAGCAAACACCCATCCTACTTTAACCTTTCCTTTCTTTAGGATTTTGATGCCCTGTGCCTCTTCTAGCTCTACAATTGCCAGACATTGTTCTCTACGGTTAGGGCCAAGAATGGATACCTTTATCTCCCCTTCAACCTCTTCCCGGTTAAGGGCCTCTTTAACCTCCTCTTCAGAAGTGTATGAATCAAGGTCCAGAATCTCCAGCCTCAACTTCGGGATCAAGCTACGGACCTCTCCGCTCTCTCCGATCGCCGTTTCGATGGCAGTTTGGAGCGCTGTCTGGTCTCTGCAACTATTGAGTTCCAGCAAAACTCCACCCTCCCTCGTTTTCCTGATGCCGCGAATCACCGCACCACTGTCTTCTGGCCGCACATCTTTCCTTATCGCACCTAGGATTTCCGCGTAGCTCTTTCCAGCGGAAGCCTTAATAACTAAGGCGTTCCTTCTTGGTCTTCCCTCTTTCTTCGCCTTATTGGACAATCGGCTGTTTTGCTGCCGTATGATAGGCGTCAACACGCGCTGCTGCGTCTCTGGTACTTTCTTTGCCTTGCCCTTCTTCTTACTGGCCACTATATTCCATTTCTCTGTTTTTGCCGATTCCTGGGTGATAGTATCCATCGCCTACTGGCTGTTTGTTGACTCCCTTGGGCGCTTTTGTGGAGGTAGGTTTCGTCTACCAGGGCTACTTCCTACAGACACAGATACCCTCTCTGCTAGAGTCCAGATTGCATTCTGTCGTGAAATTCTACAGGCTCGAAGCACCTCCAGACCATCCTCTAGTTTGACGAGTCCATTCTTGATAGCTATGTTCACATTTTTCTGTTTTGCAACAGATTCCCGCATAGTACGTAGGATAGCGCTAATGGCTCTGATTTGCTCCTCCTTGATCTTATCTGCCTCGCTGATATGTAATTTCAGCCTTTCGACCTCGGAGGATTCGGCCTCTGAAATAAAGCTCTGCAAATCTGTTCTCACTTCGGCGTCCACAGCACGTTCAGGAACATCATCATATGGATCCGCTACCTTACTACTCTCCAAGGTTCTTGTTAGAGGCGGAGTCCTTATTGTGCTCGTGCTTTTCTTGAACGGGTCTTTTTCTGCACTTGTAGCTTGCGTCAGGGCCATGTGTTCCACCCTTTTCGAAGAATTGCAGTTATGGGCTAACGACCCAGGTGTGGCCTGCTCAGTCACCTCCACCTGTGCCGGTATTGGGGATCCGACTCCCTGCACCGTAAAAGATATTTCCTTCTCACTACTCATTATTGGTTTATTTTCGGGGTTCCTTCCCCTATCTTGTTTTGGTTCACCCTGGCTATTCACCAGTACCCGAAGTGCAAGCACAACGAGCGTTCCCCTATCCACCACCTGGGGAGGCGCCCGATAGCAGACAAGCAACTGCCACGGGAGTTATATACACATATTATATTACAAGAAAACGTATTACTATATTTATAATATATATTAATAATATATATTATATACGCTTAGCAGGTCAGTCATGCAATATGCATATTATATTTTCTTTTATTAACCTTACACTAGCGACATTTCCATTTTCCAGATTCACATATTACTATGTTTCCAATGTTACTGAAACATTCTAAAACAGGAAAGACTTTTTATAAACATCGCAAAGTAGAAATAGTGGTTAAAAGTTGAAAACAATTCTGGAATTATACACACACGTGAATGATTATAAACACTCTGACTTAATAAAACTGTGAGCTATTTTATTCCAAGTGAAGAAGTAGCCTCCATGTTAATGCATTATACGTGTTTAGCATATTACAATATTTCATTTTTTTCTAGTCCATCCCAACCGGATTTTTTAATGCAGTATTGTAAAGTAGTAATTTACTGTAATGTACATAATGGCTTTGTTTCATGAAGAAACATGGCGAATTGTTTATTTCCACAAATTAACAACTATCCCTGATTTGCGGCCATTCATATTTTTTTCTTCTTTAGAATGCATTTCCCAGTGATAGTATGAGTGATAGTATAGTATGAATAAATGTGAGTTGAAGCCGTCCTTATCTAATAATGGAAGAACTTTAAAATTAGGTTTATATAAGTACAACATTTTGGTGTCTGCGCATTAAGACTATTTTATTGCTGAATATTTCTACTTGGAAGCCATTAACTTTGGCCGAGAAATAATAGTAGCCTCATATTGCTGCTTAAATGGTGCCTGTATAAATTATTTGAGATCATTTTCAAAACACGATTGAATATCTGGAAACCTTAATTGGTGATGTGAAATAGAAAATTTTTAACGGATTTTAAAGAAATAGAAGGAATGAGGAACCATAAAAAAAGAGTTATGATTTTCGAAACCCTGTTATTAATGTACACCACTACATCTCGTCATGTAGACAATATAACAACCTTGGGGAGACTTTAGAAGGAGTAGAAGAACAAGGAAGAACATCGTTTTTATTGGCGTAAACTAAATAGTATTAAATATCACCATAGAATGTATAAAACTGTCATAAAGCCTTTACCTAAGTGAATTTACTGTTATTTTATTAAAGTACAACACAGATCGCTAAATATATATTTTGAGTTATTGATTCTCGCCAAGTCGTTAAGTGGCTAACGTTGCGTGAATATTTTAGCCCATTTAGCAGCAACCTCGTTCCACTTTATCGCTAAAACAAGCGAGCATACATGGCCATAAACATTCAAGCTTTATCTATGAGACAGAACTATTGGAAAAGTTCAATAGGTACAACAACAGATCAGCACAATAAGAGTTGTATTTACACTATTACGCTATTATTTATTTCCATCTTCAAAGTGTTTGGCACTGCATCATACAAAATAACCAACATCTTTTGTAAATACAATTACAAACCTACTTTACACTCACGAGAGATTGAAAAAGTGATGTAAATTTTCCAATGATTGATTATCTCATTCAGCCTCAGGGTTTACGGGGTAATTTTGTGAAAGAAGTTGAAATTTTGTAATTATGCATTGAAATTATGAATATGGTAGGAGTAGGTTATAACGCACGTTTGCACGATAAGGAATTTTTGGAGGGGACGATTTCAGAATATACATAATAAATTGTGTCGTACTATTTTATTATTTATATACATAGTAAATTTATTCAACCCTGATTATAATTACTTTTAACAGTTAGATAATACTAACCATCCTGAATTAAGTTGATTATGCAACCAGGTACACAATCATTTCCGTGTAAAAATATGGAATGTAGGCAGGGTTAGGGTTGTTATAGCCGTAGTGAAGGAGAATCATCGAGTGCGAAGTGAAAGCCGCTTTAGTCCAAATAATCCACTACAACTTAAGAACTGACTATATTAGTTTCTGTTTAAACACTTGCAAAACTTTGCCCCCTCAAATGTAATATAGACTTCGATACGTTATTACAGCCTACATTATATGAAGCGTTTTCGTATATATTTAATTTTATTTACAATTTATTCATAACGAAGTGTCAGAGCATCTAGGATATTTGACGTGAGCTTGACAGGCCTCTGAACATGGCCTAATAATGATATCAGAGGCTTGTCAGTGTCAAATGCAGACCCTTTCTCGCTGTATCGAAAATCACCCCTAACCCACTTAGATAGTATTTTAAAGCCATTTACAAAACCACTGTGCATGCTATTATTAATACTTTTCTTAAAAAACAGAACAAAATAAATCTGTTTATTTTATAATAAAAATAGTTTTATCATTCTGCTATCATTTCTAAGACGCAATGGTTTATGGCATATCCTTTCCCTCCCTGTTCTCATCGTCTGTCTTGAATGTCTCAGTATCGTATGTTATGGTTTTCTACCAATCTTAGAGCTATTCGTTAGTGTTAACCTAGTAACAATGACTAAACTAAGCAAGTTGAGTGGTTAGAGAGTTAGGCACAAGGGTGAGACGATAGACGTAAAGATAAGAACTCTGGGCGAAGAATGACAGATAGTGAGAGAAACCATGAACAGTTATATCATCAAGGGCGATTCCATTCTCAAGTTTAGAATCTAGAAATCTAGTAAGTAACTACTTACGTTGTACTCAATAAAAACATGAAAACTACGTAGGGGAATATATTAAGAGTAATGACCTGAGAGTAAAATGACTGCAAAATTCTATGAGTAAGTTTTCAAGACATACAAGGGGTTAACTCCCACGCGACGAACAAGATATTAACCTATTAGGGGACAACCGTCTATTGTTAAACCACATTTATATAATATGGAGCCTAAATATAATGTGGTATTAATTACGTGCTATCGCAATGTAAAGTATAAATATAATATGGAGCCTAAATATAAAGTAGTATTAATTACGTGCAATCGCAATGTAAAGTATAAATATAATATGGAGCCTAAATATAATGTGGTATTAATTACGTGCTATCGCAATGTAAAGTATAAATATAATATGGAGCATAAATATAAAGTAGTATTAATTACGTGCAATCGCAATGTAAAGTATAAATATAATATGGAGCCTAAATATAATGTGGTATTAATTACGTGCTATCGCAATGTAAAGTATAAATATAATATGGAGCCTAAATATAAAGTGGTTTTAATTGCATGCAATCGCAATGTAAATTATAAATATAATATGGAGCCTAAATATAAAGTGGTATTAATTGCGTGCTATCGCAATGTAAAGTATAAATATAATATGGAGCCTAAATATAAGGTAGTATTAATTGCGTGCAATCGCAATGTAAAGTATAAATATAATATGGAGCCTAAATATAAAGTGGTATTAATTGCGTGCTATCGCAATGTAAAGTATAAATATAATATGGAGCCTAAATATAAAGTGGTATTAATTACATGCAATCGCAATGTAAAGTATAAATATAATATGGAGCCTAAATATAAGGTAGTATTAATTGCGTGCAATCGTAATGTAAAGTATAAATTTAATAAGGAGCCTAAATATAAAGTAGTATTAATTGCGTGCAATCGCAATGTAAAGTATAAATATAATATGGAACCTAAATATAAAGTGGTATTTGCGTGCTATCGCAATGTAAAGTATAAATATAATATGGAGCCTAAATATATAGTAGTATTAATTGCGTGCAATCGCTATGTAAAGTATAAATATAATATGGAGCCTAATTATAAAGCGGTATTTGCGTGCAATCGCAATGTATAGTATAAATATAATATGGAGCCTAAGAATAAAGTGGTAATAATTGCGTGCAATCGCAATGTAAAGTATAAATATAATATGGATCCTAAATATAAAGTGGTTTTAATTGCGTGCAATCGCAATGTAAAGTATAAATATAATATGGATCCTAAATATAAAGTGGTTTTAATTGCGTGCAATCGCAATGTAAAGTATAAATATAATATGGAGCCTAAATATAAAGTGGCTTTAATTGCTTGCAATCGCAATGTAAATTATAATATAGTATAAATATAATAAGGAGCCTAAATATAAGGTGGTATTAATTGCGTGCAATCGCAATGTAAAGTATAAATATAATATGGAGCCTAAATATAAAGTGGCTTTAATTGCGTGCAATCGCAATGTAAAGTATAATAAAGTATAAATATAATAAGGAGCCTAAATATAAGGTGGTATTAAATGCGTGCAATCGCAATGTAAAGTATAAATATAATATGGAGCCTAAATATAAAGTGGTCTTAATTATGTGCAATCGCAATGTAATTTATAAATATAATATGGAACCTATATATAAAGTGGTATTAATTGCGTGCTATCGCAATGTAAAGTATAAATATAATATGGAGCCTTAATATAAAGTGGTATTAATTACGTGCAATCGCAATGTAAAGTATAAATATAATATGGAGCCTAAATATAAGGTAGTATTAATTGCGTGCAATCGCAATGTAAAGTATAAATATAATATGGAACCTAAATATAAAGTGGTATTTGCGTGCTATCGCAATGTAAAGTATAAATATAATATAGAGCCTAAATATATAGTAGTATTAATTGCGTGCAATCGCAATGTAAAGTATAAATATAATATGGAGCCTAATTATAAAGCGGTATATGCGTGCAATCGCAATGTATAGTATAAATATAATATGGAGCCTAAGAATAAAGTGGTAATAATTGCGTGCAATCGCAATGTAAAGTATAAATATAATATGGATCCTAAATATAAAGTGGTTTTAATTGCGTGCAATCGCAATGTAAAGTATAAATATAATATGGATCCTAAATATAAAGTGGTTTTAATTGCGTGCAATCGCAATGTAAAGTATAAATATAATATGGAGCCTAAATATAAAGTGGCTTTAATTGCTTGCAATCGCAATGTAAAATATAATAAAGTATAAATATAATAAGGAGCCTAAATATAAGGTGGTATTAATTGCGTGCAATCGCAATGTAAAGTATAAATATAATATGGACCCTAAATATAAAGTAGTATTAATTGCGTGCAATCGCAATATAAAGTATAAATATAATATGGAGCCTAAATATAAAGTGGCTTTAATTGCGTGCAATCGCAATGTAAAGTATAATAAAGTATAAATATAATAAGGAGCCTAAATATAAGGTGGTATTAAATGCGTGCAATCGCAATGTAAAGTATAAATATAATATGGAGCCTAAATATAAAGTGGTCTTAATTATGTGCAATCGCAATGTAATTTATAAATATAATATGGAACCTATATATAAAGTGGTATTAACTGCGTGCAATCGCAATGTATATTATAAATATAATATGGAGCCTAAATATAAAGTGGTGTTAATTATGTGCAATAGCAATGTAAAGTATAATAAAGTATAAATATAATATGGAGCCTAAATATAAATGAATTTTAAATCAAAGTAAAGTTTTAAAACAATAAGACATAAGTTATTTAAATCATAAATTTTTATTAAAATTAGAAAAACATCCGTTTTAATACAATATTGCTAACACCCCCACGTGTTTAGTTTAGTATTAATAAATTTCATTGTTCTCGAGTAACAAATAATATTTTTATGTTTTTTATATCGTTTCTATATTTATATTTTATTTATGATCCAAATAACAATGTGTTTTTAGAATCAGTTTTATTTACTTATTTTTTTTATACTCTACGTTATAACTCTATTGTTAAGAACAGCTGTATTAACGATGCTGACAAGACTATAAGCAGTGAAACCCTTAGACAGGATCAGAGAGGAGAACACCGGCGTAGATTTTACTTGTTGTCCATCGCGCGGAATAAAATATGGTTTAAAGGTAATGCCTGACAGGAGAAGGCAATGCATGAACGTAAATGTTAGGATGTCCACGGATTGGAAGAAGTAGAAGGTAGCACCTGAGAGAAATGAGTGAGCGAGCGAGAAAAATATGGTTCAAAGGTAATGCCTGACAGGAGAAGGCAATGCATGAACGTAAATGTTAGGGTGTCCACGGATTGGGAGAAGTAGAAGGTAGCACCTGAGAGAAATGAGTGAGAGAGCGAGAAAAATATGGTTTAAAGGTAATGCCTGACAAGAGAAGGCAATGCATGAACGTAAATGTTAGGGTGTCCACGGATTGGGAGAAGTAGAAGGTAGCACCTGAGAGAAATGAGTGAGCGAGCGAGAAAAATATGGTTTAAAGGTAATGCCTGACAGGAGAAGGCAATGCATGAACGTAAATGTTAGGGTGTCCACGGATTGGGAGAAGTAGAAGGTAGCACCTGAGAGAAATGAGTGAGCGAGCGAGAAAAATATGGTTTAAAGGTAATGCCTGACAGGAGAAGGCAATGCATGAACGTAAATGTTAGGGTGTCCACGTATTGGGAGAAGTAGAAGGTAGCACCTGAGAGAAATGAGTGAGCGAGCGAGAAAAATATGGTTTAAAGGTAATGCCTGACAGGAGAAGGCAATGCATGAACGTAAATGTTAGGGTGTCCACGGATTGGGAGAAGTAGAAGGTAGCACCTGAGAGAAATGAGTGAGCGAGCGAGAAAAATATGGTTTAAAGGTAATGCCTGACAGGAGAAGGCAATGCATGAACGTAAATGTTAGGGTGTCCACGGATTGGGAGAAGTAGAAGGTAGCACCTGAGAAAAATGAGTGAGCGAGCGAGAAAAATATGGTTTAAAGGTAATGCCTGACAGGAGAAGGCAATGCATGAACGTAAATGTTAGGGTGTCCACGGATTGGGAGAAGTAGAAGGTAGCACCTGAGAGAAATGAGTGAGCGAGCGAGAAAAATATGGTTTAAAGGTAATGCCTGACAGGAGAAGGCAATGCATGAACGTAAATGTTAGGGTGTCCACGGATTGGGAGAAGTAGAAGGTAGCACCTGAGAGAAATGGGTGAGCGAGCGAGAAAAATATGGTTTAAAGGTAATGCCTGACAGGAGAAGGCAATGCATGAACGTAAATGTTAGGGTGTCCACGGATTGGGAGAAGTAGAAGGTAGCACCTGAGAGAAATGGGTGAGCGAGCGAGAAAAATATGGTTTAAAGGTAATGCCTGACAGGAGAAGGCAATGCATGAACGTAAATGTTAGGGTGTCCACGGATTGGGAGAAGTAGAATGTAGCACCTGAGAGAAATGAGTGAGCGAGCGAGAAAAAGGAAAATCGTCTGTGTTCTTACTGTAACTATCGATAACAACTTTTCCTACGATTTTTCTTACTATTTTCCTCTGATATCATTAAATTGCTTTGCATAAAAATGGCTTTTAATAATTTGTATACCTCAAGGTTCCCGGCCCCTTCTCTACAAAGCTAGAGTGAATCTAAGGGCAAAGAAGGAGACTGTGAAGTAATATATGTTATTCAGGCGAGCGAATAATTATAAATGGTTCTTCTGAAAGTTTATTTTCCTTGTTTTTTTTTTGCTTTTGGTTTTTGGTGACACGCTATTCTTTTCTAAAGCGCTCCTAATAGTGTCTTGTTATTTTAAAATCGGAATTTCATTCACACTGTAATTTTCCACATTTAATGAAAACTTGAAAGAATTTTTAAAATACGTTAAAGAATAACTAGATATTGTTTAATACGGTTAAAAGTTAAACTATATATAATTTCAGGTTTCATGTAATGCCCATAGGCTAGATAATGCACAAAAGTTCAATGTTTATGTAAAATTGCAAATACTGTGACCCAGTACAAAATTATTTATTCATACACTTGTGTTTCCAAAAGCTAATAATCATGTTTAATGTATGAAAAAATAGTGATATCAAAATGTCAGTTGATTAAAAACAAGCAAGCTAATAGTTAATTGGTCTATACATATCAATGCACACGTAATGGGTATTCAATGCATATGTTAGAGCAATAGCCAATAAAATAACGTTATATTAATTTCATAAAATATTTATGTTTCGTGGCTGTATTTATAAGCTAGAGCAAGCCACATTCTATTTTTGATATTTCTACCGGTAAATTGACAAATTTCATTGAACTCTATTATTATTTAATTTTATATTCTTGTACAATGATTAGTGATTTTGTTAGTTCCGTGTTGCTGGCGAAGTCTAAATACGTAGTCTGTACGCTAATAAAGAATATATCGGCTAAACGTGCTCCAAAATACGTGACGTCAGTAGAAGCATGTCTTTGTGACTGGGTGCTCTGAGTATATATTACATTGCGTTTCGTCATTCTGACAATCATGGCAATGAGGTTATTTTCTCTTACGTACTTTCAAAACTGTGTTTGGTAGTTGTTTTAAATATGAGGTTTCTTGTGTTTTTCTGAAAGGTAATATAATAATAGATGCTTAGCTCATGAAAGGCTTTCCAGTTTGAAAGCGAAAGGCAGTGCAATGTGTTAATACAAACACTCGAACTCATCTTATAGTGTTCTCTAATAATGTTTGGCTTTATATCTTGCCTTTCTAGGGGGAATACTTCAAGCCCTTATTATTGTAAAGCACGTGTATGGTTGATCTGAGCTCCGACATGTTACTTGCTGCCCTCATGGTGTATGCACCATTTATAGGCTGGCCCATTCGTTAGTCACTGACCCCTTAAACCGAGGGCGGTTCACTGATTTAGGGGTTGGTATCGGATTATCAAGCCCAAGTGTTCTAAAAATTATTGACAATTTTTAGCAGCTGCTTAAAGCAATTTTAAAGTAAATTACTGCTTATCTTAAATCCTGTTTTACAAGTTGGAATTTTTTCATCCCTTAGAACGGCTATAATCTCATTGTCTTGTTCTGAGATATGAAAAGATAGAAGAAGGTAGGGCGTTCATAATTACATCATATTATTCATGTTGGGTTACTAACGGATAATAATGAAGCATAAACAAGACAGCTTTTGCCTTCCCCCCCAGATCTGGTCCCCTAGAATCCATCCAGCCCTCGTGACAGCTATCCTCTAGTAAGCTGTCTCCGTCTCCCATGCGCATGGGGTGATATCCCTAACGTGCGTGAAGGAAACAGGATTGATTGTCCATGTATAAAGGGGTGATGGATGAATTGTCCATGATAAAGGCATTGTCCTGTTTACATGGAGATAGTGAAATGACACTAAGGTAAAAGTCGCGCTAAGTACGGGATGAAAAAATCTCTTCCAGGAAAACCCCGAGGAAAGGGATGAGACATGAAGGAAACTTGGGTCTAGGATATCCTTATGCTAAAGGATAAATACCAATAACTCTATAAATAACTGGTTAGTAGAGATCTGGTGGGAAACTGAAATGTTTGTTTTTCAAGTAAAAAATATTACTTATGTTTATAAGAAATAAACCTCGTCCCTAGGCATGTGCTCCTGTGTCACCTAAAATAGAACGGTGAATAATAATAAGTACATTTTATTTACAATAGGGACAACGGCCGTCTGCATCTAACATAATACTTCTATCACCAGTTACATTTATAAACACAATTTCAAGTCACACACTTTCAGAGCCATCTATTAGCGGAACAATAAACTAAAAGAACAATCACGGATTGTATTATTATTTAAAGTTATGTTGATCTTCCGCGCGCTTTGTTCCAAACACAAGGCTTTTTATTTAGACTCGCACACCTGGTTTCCTTCTGAAGCAGCTTTTGTGTCAGCGTTGATGTATAAACACTCACCTTGGGAAATTAAGTGCACTGAATTTTGTATGCAGGTGAATTACAAAATTATTTATTGAAAGAAATTCCCCTCCAGTGTAAATTTCCATATTTCCCTTAAGGATAAATACAAATTTCGAGGTGGGAGTTTTTGGTTAATCTGAGATGTATAGTATAAAGTAAACTTTGCGACAATCAAATATTGTCTTTATCTACATGTAAATGTAAGATTATTTTATACAAGTCTCTAGAGCCCATTTTATTTACCTGTGCCTGATTCTTGGTAAAATGCCTAAACTTATCCTTGATACTTTGTAAAGCTCTTTCTATGGTATTAAACTAATACATTGAAAATATACTTCATAGATTACAATACTGTTTAATATAAATTATCTCTCTCCAGTCTCTTTAAAGCTTTTTTTAATTGCTGTTTAACATTGACTCACTAGTTCTAAAAAAGTATTGTTAAATACAGAAACATTCTTCTATTCCGAACTCCTATTGTCTAAATTATACTGATAGTAAATTAATGAATTTATAATCAGGTTTATATTTGTATGTTTAATCAATTTTAAAATTCTTATTAACTACACTTGGCATCGAAAAACGAATTGACTTTTGTTACAAATATTAAATATTTATATCTATAATTTTTGTTTAGATTGTTTTGAGTTATAATCTTTAACGTTTGATGTTTTACACAAAATACGTTCATGACAAGAGTGGCTTCTAGCATAAAGTGTGCAGTTTGTATTGTCTTGAAAAGCTGATAATGTTTTTGGTTATAGAAAACTTTTTAATAGGTTTGTTTTGGGTTCCTATTATTTATATTTTTTATTTCAATGAAATTATTAAAATTAACTGTGCAAGTGTTTTTAGAATGGAAACAGTATAACACGCGAAACGCCTTAAAGTAATGGAAATTATTTTTAAAAAACGATGAATCTAAATTATTCGACAATTCAATATCATTAGCAATTCCAGTATAAGTTACTCTAAAAAAGATAATCTCAGTTCTAAAGTTTGTTTTATGACACATTTATTCATCTATTTTATAGTTTGTTGTAGCTAAACCGCGATTGCTGCACTGGTAAAATCGCAGACTAGAATGAAAATTCCCTGTACAGGCGGAATTAAAATTGGATAATTGTCTTAAAATGACGACAAATTTCACATAACATTTAAAATAATTATTATTATATTTAGGATAGGCTTTAGAAGTATTAAGGCTTAGGATGATGTGGCGGATTTGTGTTTTCTTGCCTGTTTGTTACTTGAAATAGAGATCGTGTACGTTGTGGTGGGGGATAGTATGGAATTACGTTCATTGTCAGGGTTATTAGTGCCAGAATTATTATGTCTCGGAAATGTTATATTTCGGAATTGTAATGAATTTGTAAAGATTTTTGTGAGTGGAGTAAGCTGCCTTGGAATTTGTATGTAAGAAATGTGTTCATAAGTTTGTGAGTTTATAATAATCTTTAAAACGTCTGAATGAAACTCAAGTCGTATATTTAGATACATACTTTCAAGAGCGTTTCAAAAAAGGGGGTAATATATGGAAGCATTGTAGTGTTCCAGTGTAAATTTACACCATGTACCTGGTGTAATTACAATGAATTATACAGAATTTCCTTTTGGAAAGCAACTATGTCTGGTAAGCATTGAAGGGCAGTGTTGGAAAATAGGCGAGATCGTTGGAAAATAAAGATTTCCTGTAATTTTGTGAGTGGCATACTCACCTACGTATTTATAAGTAGACCTATTGCTGTAGATGCTATAGTTATTATACACGATTTATGTTTTAATCGAATTGTAATTGGAAGGGATTAAATATACTTTGAAGTTTGTGTAATAATTATTTCTATTATCAATCATTGTGAGCATATACCTCTTGCCTTACAGTGCCTTTTTCATTTTATTTCATATATCTAAAAACATTCTCCTTTGCCTCGCCGAGACATTCTGATAGCACATTTATATGCGTTCCAGAACCATAATCTCTCAACAAGGGATTATTTTCTGGGGAATCCGTTATCCCCTGAAAAGTTTCGAAGAGACGTTTAACAACGAATGTCTTGAAAAATCTAATTTTTCATCATGGTTTAGTAGTAGTGACTATGGGTAAAGTTTATAAACAAAGCAGACCTCTTGTTAAATTGAGTGGCTAGCGTGACATCTCTGAGAACGCATCCACTGCCATCGTTTTAGTCAGGGTAATTGTTGGCGAAGTCTTTTCCCAACTATATAGTTTGACATAGATTAATTAAATAAACCTTAATAACATTTATATTAGTGAGTTCACGACGTCTCCGAATAACAGAGTACACTTAACGTGCAGCTATTATTTTGATTAAAGCAGTGACTAGTATAAAGTAATTTATGGATGCTGGGTTACATCGGTGTTAACAAAAAAGGCAAAATTGCACTATTTCCAGACGCCGAAAAGATCTTTGGTTAATGGCGTGTTGTAATACGAGTTGGACACTGTAAAATAATACTAATTAGTAGATATGACTGTAGACTGGGACAACTACCCCTAACTCGGCCGCTACGTAACCTAGGACTATAGGGGTAGTTTTGGATGATGCTCAAGGCCATCGCGCACCTGATCCCAGCCTTAGGGGTGGTTTTGACCACGTTTAGAGGGGTAGGGGGTAGTTTTTCGAAAAAATTTATTTCTAACCCCCTGACCTAAGCAAGCCAAATTGCATCCAACCTAACCTAACCTAAGTGTTGGGGGTGACCTCGGCTACGTTCAGGACCTTCCCCGGCGGATGCTCCGGGGGTGGATTGGGGGTGGGGGGTAGTTTTCGAAAAAAATTTGGAAAAACGTTTCCTAGCTGAAGGGGTGAGTTTAGAGTGTATTATTGCGTCTGTAGGGGTAGTTTCACCTAGGGGTAGTTTTTACAAAAAATATGAAATTGCCGAAAATCGATCGGTCGGATCAACAGAGAGAACGGGAAATGTCTAGAATCCTTTTTGGACCGTTGCGGGGGCGGTTCACCTAGGGGTAGTTTTTAAATAAAATATGAAATTGCCGAAAATCGATCGGTATGATCGAAAGACCGTACGGGATATGTGTCCATTATGGTAGGCTGTGTGGGTGGGATCACCGGTTTTCAGATTGCCAAAAATGATCGAGGTCCTAGGTAAAAGCCACCTAGGAGTCATGCTCGAGGTAAAGCCATCTCGAGGCAGGTCCTTAAGTAAGGCAGCTTAGGTAAAGTAACCCAGGAATAGCTCCGGTGGTGGGGGTAACTTTGGAAAGATTTAACGGTTATCTGATGACGTATCAGCGCTCGAGCGACTCTATGCAGGTATTAGGCCCACCCTAACTAGAGGGGCAAAGGGTTATGATTGCCAAACTCAAAGTTGTCTATGCTACAAATTAATAAACAATGCGACAAAGCCTTATCGTTTGAGGGAATACGCTTGACCGAAAGCTAGACATGTACAGACTTGCAGAGATAACGCATTATCTAAAAACCGCAACGGCTGCCGGTGACCAGGCATAAAAACCAGCACGGCTGTGTCGATGTTAATCTAGGCGCGTGTTTATGTTTTGATTACTGTATCAACTTACTGTCGGTATACCAACTCCTACATATATAATCAGAAATCAGTGTAAATAATCAAATAGCCTCAATGGATATATCCTATGGCTGTAAATGTATCTAGATATAAAGGTATATATGGAGAAACACTAATAATGAGGCCTATCACAAAACGTGAATAAATATATGTTATAAAATGATCCTAAAACGATGCTAAGCCAGCATGCAAGCTATCATACATAGGCGTATATATCCCGTTAGGCCAACATACGTGATAGCACACATAATGTGTTAAACAAACATACGTGTAAACCTGCATACATACTATGCTAAGCCGACTTACATAGGCCTACTATGTCGGTAAACCACTGGCCATGCCTATATGATCTGAGCCTGACACACATTTACACCTCGTCTATCAGGTAGAACCTGGCAACCGTATAATACGGGAAGTACTATATGGTATAGCTAACAATGCATAACCTATCACGCCCATGACGGTCAACAAACACTACAATATAATTAAAAAAGTCGCGCAACCTATATACATACAATGCTAAGCCAACATTCAGGCATATATACTATGTTAAACCAGCATGCAATATACTCTAAATACGCTGTTAAACCAATATGCAGGTTAACCTATATACATCCTGTATCAGGTAAATATTCCCGTTACCCACATAGACCTATGTTAAGCCAGGATGAATGATAGCTTATATAGTGTGTTAAACAAATATGCTTGTAAACCTACATAAATAATATGCTAAGCCTACATACTGTGCTAAACAGATATGCGTGTAAACCCACATAAATAATATGCTAACCAACAAGGATGCTATCCTACATAGGCTTATATACTATGTTAGGCCTGCATACGTAATCATCCTATATAGTGTGTTAAATAAATATGCGTGTAAACCCACATAAATAATATGCTAAGCCTTCATACTGTGCTAAACAGATATGCGTGTAAACCCACATAAATAATATGCTAACCAACAAGGATGCTATCCTACATAGGCTTATATACTATGTTAGGCCTGCATACGTAATCATCCTATATAGTGTGTTAAATAAATATGCGTGTAAACCCACATAAATAATATGCTAACCAACAAGGATACTATCCTACATAGGCTTATATACTATGTTAGGCCTGCATACGTAATCATCCTATATAGTGTGTTAAATAAATATGCGTGTAAACCCACATAAATAATATGCTAACCAACAAGGATGCTATCCTACATAGGCTTATATACTATGTTAGGCCTGCATACGTAATCATCCTATATAGTGTGTTAAATAAATATGCGTGTAAACCCACATAAATAATATGCTAACCAACAAGGATACTATCCTACATAGGCTTATATACTATGTTAGGCCTGCATACGTAATCATCCTATATAGTGTGTTAAATAAATATGCGTGTAAACCCACATAAATAATATGCTAACCAACAAGGATGCTATCCTACATAGGCTTATATACTATGTTAGGCCTGCATACGTAATCATCCTATATAGTGTGTTAAATAAATATGCGTGTAAACCCACATAAATAATATGCTAACCAACAAGGATACTATCCTACATAGGCTTATATACTATGTTAGGCCTGCATACGTAATCATCCTATATAGTGTGTTAAATAAATATGCGTGTAAACCCACATAAATAATATGCTAACCAACAAGGATACTATCCTACATAGGCTTATATACTATGTTAGGCCTGCATACGTAATCATCCTATATAGTGTGTTAAATAAATATGCGTGTAAACCCACATAAATAATATGCTAACCAACAAGGATGCTATCCTACATAGGCTTATATACTATGTTAGGCCTGCATACGTAATCATCCTATATAGTGTGTTAAATAAATATGCGTGTAAACCCACATAAATAATATGCTAACCAACAAGGATGCTATCCTACATAGGCTTATATACTATGTTAGGCCTGCATACGTAATCATCCTATATAGTGTGTTAAATAAATATGCGTGTAAACCCACATAAATAATATGCTAACCAACAAGGATACTATCCTACATAGGCTTATATACTATGTTAGGCCTGCATACGTAATCATCCTATATAGTGTGTTAAATATATATGCGTGTAAACCCACATAAATAATATGCTAACCAACAAGGATGCTATCCTACATAGGCTTATATACTATGTTAGGCCTGCATACGTAATCATCCTATATAGTGTGTTAAATAAATATGCGTGTAAACCCACATAAATAATATGCTAACCAACAAGGATGCTATCCTACATAGGCTTATATACTATGTTAGGCCTGCATACGTAATCATCCTATATAGTGTGTTAAATAAATATGCGTGTAAACCCACATAAATAATATGCTAACCAACAAGGATACTATCCTACATAGGCTTATATACTATGTTAGGCCTGCATACTTAATCATCCTATATAGTGTGTTAAATAAATATGCGTGTAAACCAAATAAATACTATGCTAAGCCAACATGCATGCTATCATACTATGTTAGGCCTACATAATGTGTTAAACATATATGTGTATAAGCCTGCATAGATATTATGCTAGGAAGACATGGGCCTACAAAGTATAACACATAATATCCGGTGCATAGCCTCGCTAATTAAGCATAAACTCCCCAAAATTGGCTTATCAATTATGTATGGTCTAGATATAGTCACACATGTCATTTCAAAAGTCAGCTGGAAAGAAACACTAGCCTGGTATATACTATGTTAAACTAGCATGCAATATACTCTAAATAGCCATATATACGCTGTTAAACAAATATGCGTGTAATCCTACATAAATACTACGCTAAGCCAACATCCATGCTATCATAGATAGGCGTATATACTATGTTAGGCCTACATACTGCGTTAAACAAACATGTTTGTAAGCCTGCACACATATTATGCTAAGAAGACAAGGGCCTACAAATTATAACACATTATATCCAATGCATGGTTTAGCTAATGGTTATCACACAGTAGCCTGACTACAACTTGCCCACATAATACCTGATACATAGCTAGACTAATCATTAACACATAGTATCCGATGCATAGCCTGACGATGGGTTAACATATAGTATCCGATAAGTAGCTTGAGTATGCCCCCACATATAATATCCGGTGCACAGCCTCGCTAATGGTTAGCCCCGTTGTGTAGCCATACCAATGGTTAACACAAAATATCCGATGCCCGGGCTGACTAGGGTTTAACAAACAGTATCCGAGGCATAGATTGAATATGGGTTATCACATAGTATCCGTAGAGTAGGTTGATTACAAACCAACACATAATAGTCTGGCTAATGGTTATTAAATAGTACCCGTTGCATAGCTAGGCTAATGATTAACACATAGTACCCGATGCATAGCCTGAATAGGGCTAGCACATAGTATCCGAGGTATAGATTGACTAATGGTTAACACGTGGTATCCAAAGCATAGCTAGGCTAGTGAATAACTAATGGTTAGTTTGATTATGGTTAACACACACACAGTATCCGATGCGTAGCTTAGCTAATGGATAACACATAGTAACCTATGCTTAGCCTGACTAGGGCTAACACATATCCGATGAATGGCTCGACTAAGGCTAACACACAGTATCCGATGCACAACTTAGGATCGAATATGACGTCATCCAGGGCGAAGACGGCGGCTATGTTGATACCGTGATGGCCAGTGTAGGCTAGATCAAATAGCCAACGTTTCAACTAAACTACTGTCTTACGCTAAGTTTAACCGACCAACATACGCGAAGTTCAAACGAACAACATTGACACCAAGCTCAAATAGGCTACGGCCAGATCAACGTTTCAGCTAATCAATCAACATCTACACCGAGGTCAAATGGGTTGTGGTTAGTGAAGGCACCGGCAAAAGCCTTAGGCCTTAGGCATAATTATAGCTATCAATGCATACCAAAATAGCTAACCGTCAAGGCCTGTCTAGGTATGTTTTATCATTTACAGCATACTAACTAAGGTAAAGCTACCTTTCAGGTAGGCCCTAGGTAAAGCTACCTTTGAGGTATGCCCCAGATAAAGCTACCTTGGAGTCAGGCCATAGGTAAAGATACCGTCGAGTCAGGTCTTAGGTATAGCCACCCAGGTCGTAGGTAAAGCCACCTTGGAGAAAGGCCTGTGTTTTGTCCTAATCACACTTTAACGAAAGTTTATATTTTTGTTAAATTTAGCATGAGGACACGAGTTTACATGTTTTTGCGAAGTTATATTTAGCCTAAATTATGCCAGATGATTGGATTTTTTACAGAAGAAATGTCTAAGCTAGTGTTAAACTTGTCTAGAGGCCTAGTTTACTAGATATCTAGTAATGTGTCTCATGCGGGTTGCGACCTGTGCAATTGTAATTAGATTTAGATTGAATGTTTAATTTTGTTTATTGTTCAAATATACGTCTCTAATATCAAGATACTAGTACTTATCCCTTATTGATCTACCTATATTGTTTGTTTTATTAAAGGAGTTTCAATAAGTACAAACACATGTAATCAAAATCATTTTATTGAACACATAGTAGTATTTACATTAGGCTTAGCTACGATAGATATACTCTTATCGTAGCGGATGTCTGTACTCTGCATATGGTACACTCTTGAAGGTTCAATGCACACCCCAGACAGGCAAACACATGTCCGCACGGTAGAAGGGCAACCTGTATTTCATCGATACAACAAATCTTGCACAGCGTACGACCATTCTGATTGTTTACATCGTCATCGTCCGAGTAGTCTTCATCGTCTGTTGTACAGATGTCTACCCCCATCTGGGCCTGTTTAGCACTTATACCCACTATGTATTTACATTTAGGAAACCACTTTGCATGTTCCTGTAACGGATCATCATTCGCTGACAAGGCCTCCGGTGCATGTAAAACACAATGTTTGATCTTCTTGGCCGGTGTAAAAGAATCCCGCTTCGCTGAGACGCACGGGGTTGACAGTATCATGTGACACTCCTTTCCAAGTACGAAACGATCGTAATCTACGACGATACGGTGATAGTTTGGGGAAGGCTTTCTTCTCGATTGTGAGAGTATCTGTCCAGTAGTAGACACCTACCATGGTGTTGTCTGAGGACTTTGGTGTGTGTTGTCCGTACTTATATTGTTCTCTTGGTTAGTGGTTGATTACGTCAAGGTTACCGCGGAGACATGTTGAACTCGTTCAGAATTGTACACATCCGCCCTTTGGCCGATTTCTCCTGCAGATGGACTAGTGTTAAAGTAAGTATAGGTGGCAAACCTATACAGATGACCATCCGTCATTTTGTTAGACGCCATCTTGACCGACATTGTGTTTGACGTCATTTGTTAATCAGAGTACGCTATCGCGGTCATAACAGTATTAATGTATAGGTTTTAAACAAGCATTTATTTGTCGAGCTCTGTGTATGATCTACACCTGCAATGAAGCGTAATAACACTGTTTATTGACTTGTAGGCCTATGTACCGTATCATACATATTGGTTTAATACAGAATATGTGTAGATTTACAGGTATTTCGACCTAACACAGTATGTAGGCTTGTGGAGGTTAACACCCATATATACTTAATACAGGTTCACGTGCATATTGGCTAAACACAATCTGTAGGCTAATGTAGGGTAACATAGATATTGGATTAATACAGAGAGAATGTATACTATTGTGATTGGGCAAGCATTGATAGCTGTTTTACCACTCCAAGGTGGCTTTACCTACGACCTGGGTGGCTATACCTAAGACCTGACTCGACGGTATCTTTACCTATGGCCTGACTCCAAGGTAGCTTTATCTGGGGCATACCTCAAAGGTAGCTTTACCTAGGGCCTACCTGAAAGGTAGCTTTACCTTAGTTAGTATGCTGTAAATGATAAAACATACCTAGACAGGCCTTGACGGTTAGCTATTTTGGTATGCATTGATAGCTATAATTATGCCTAAGGCCTAAGGCTTTTGCCGGTGCCTTCACTAACCACAACCCATTTGACCTCGGTGTAGATGTTGATTGATTAGCTGAAACGTTGATCTGGCCGTAGCCTATTTGAGCTTGGTGTCAATGTCGTTCGTTTGAACTTCGTGTATGTTGGTCGGCTAAACTTAGCGTAAGACAGTAATTTAGTTGAAACGTTGGCCATTTGATCTAGCCTACACTGGCCATCACGGTATCAACATAGCCACCATCTTGTTCTCCGCCCTGGATGACGTCATATTCGATCCTAAGTTGTGCATCGGATACTGTGTGTTAGCCTTAGTCGAGCCATTCATCGGATACTATGTGTTAGCCCTAGTCAGGCTAAGCATAGGTTACTATGTGTTATCCATTAGCTAAGCTATGCATCTGACACTGTGTGTGTTAACCATAATCAAACTAACCATTAGTTATTCACTAGCCTAGCTATGCTTTGGATACCACGTGTTAACCATTAGTCAATCTATACCTCGGATACTATGTGCTAGCCCTATTCAGGCTATGCATCGGGTACTATGTGTTAATCATTAGCCTAGCTATGCAACGGGTACTATTTAATAACCATTAGCCAGACTATTATGTGTTGGTTTGTAATCAACCTACTCTACGGATACTATGTGATAACCCATATTCAATCTATGCCTCGGATACTGTTTGTTAAACCCTAGTCAGCCCGGGCATCGGATATTTTGTGTTAACCATTGGTAGGGCTACACAACGGGGCTAACCATTAGCGAGGCTGTGCACCGGATATTATATGTGGGGGCATACTCAAGCTACTTATCGGATACTATATGTTAACCCATCGTCAGGCTATGCATCGGATACTATGTGTTAATGATTAGTCTAGCTATGTATCAGGTATTATGTGGGCAAGTTGTAGTCAGGCTACTGTGTGATAACCATTAGCTAAACCATGCATTGGATATAATGTGTTATAATTTGTAGGCCCTTGTCTTCTTAGCATAATATGTGTGCAGGCTTACAAACATGTTTGTTTAACGCAGTATGTAGGCCTAACATAGTATATACGCCTATCTATGATAGCATGGATGTTGGCTTAGCGTAGTATTTATGTAGGTTTACACGCATATTTGTTTAACAGCGTATATATGGCTATTTAGAGTATATTGCATGCTGGTTTAACATAGTATATACCAGGCTAGTGTTTCTTTCCAGCTGACTTTTGAAATGACATGTGTGACTATATCTAGACCATACATAATTGATAAGCCAATTTTGGGGAGTTTATGCTTAATTAGCGAGGCTATGCACCGGATATTATGTGTTATACTTTGTAGGCCCATGTCTTCCTAGCATAATATCTATGCAGGCTTATACACATATATGTTTAACACATTATGTAGGCCTAACATAGTATGATAGCATGCATGTTGGCTTAGCATAGTATTTATTTGGTTTACACGCATATTTATTTAACACACTATATAGGATGATTACGTATGCAGGCCTAACATAGTATATAAGCCTATGTAGGATAGCATCCTTGTTGGTTAGCATATTATTTATGTGGGTTTACACGCATATCTGTTTAGCACAGGCTTAGCATATTATTTATGTAGGTTTACAAACATATTTGTTTAACACACTATATAAGCTATCATTCATCCTGGCTTAACATAGGTCTATGTGGGTAACGGGAATATTTACCTGATACAGGATGTATATAGGTTAACCTGCATATTGGTTTAACAGCGTATTTAGAGTATATTGCATGCTGGTTTAACATAGTATATATGCCTGAATGTTGGCTTAGCATTGTATGTATATAGGTGCTCGACTTTGTTGCTCGACTTTTTTAATTACATTGTAGTATTTGTTGACCGTCATGGGCGTGATAGGTTATGCATTGTTAGCTATACCATATAGTACTTCCCGTATTATACGGTTGCCAGGTTCTACCTGATAGACGAGGTGTAAATGTGTGTCAGGCTCAGATCATATAGGCTTTGGCCAGTGGTTTACCGACATAGTAGGCCTATGTAAGTCGGCTTAGCATAGTATGTATGCAGGTTTACACGTATGTTTGTTTAACACATTATGTGTGCTATCACGTATGTTGGCCTAACGGCGTATATACGCCTATGTATGATAGCTTGCATGCTGGCTTAGCATCGTTGTAGGATCATTTTATAACATATATTTATTCACGTTTTGTGATAGGCCTCATTATTAGTGTTTCTCCATATATACCTTTATATCTAGATACATTTACAGCTATAGGATATATCCATTGAGGCTATTTGATTATTTACACTGATTTCTGATTATATATGTAGGAGTTGGTATACCGACAGTAAGTTGATACAGTAATCAAAACATAAACACGCGCCTAGATTAACATCGACACAGCCGTGCTGGTTTTTATGCCTGGTCACCGGCAGCCGTTGCGGTTTTTAGATAATGCGTTATCTCTGCAAGTCTGTACATGTCTAGCTTTCGGTCAAGCGTATTCCCTCAAACGATAAGGCTTTGTCGCATTGTTTATTAATTTGTAGCATAGACAACTTTGAGTTTGGCAATCATAACCCTTTGCCCCTCTAGTTAGGGTGGGCCTAATACCTGCATAGAGTCGCTCGAACGCGGATACGTCATCAATCTTTACGTGGGCTTGATAGGTTATGCGTTGGTAGATGTACCCTATAGTACCTCCCATATTATACGGTTGCCAGGCTCTACCTGATAGAAGAGGTGAAATAGCTCAGGTCATTAGGGCTTTGGCCTGTGGTTTACAGACATAGTAGGCCCATGTATGTTGGCCTAGCATAGTATCTAGGCCTGCATATTTGTTTAACACATTATGTGGACTATCATATATATTGGCTTAACATGGTATATAAGCCCTCACGTCTTACTGCGACCGTTTGCGTAAGCCCACCGGGCCCCTGCATTGTGATTGGTCGATTCAACTTGTGGACTATTTGCACTCGGTTGGTCGGTTAAAATTAGTGTTTAGTTGGGACGTTGGTCGTTTGATCTAACCGATCAGTTTTTGACAATTTCATTTGATAACCACCCCCACTTGATGCTTGATTCCAGGGTTACCTAGGTTGGCTTTTACCCGAGACCATGCCAAGTGTTAGCTTTACCCGCTCCTAGGCGGTGTTACCTCAAGCGCGGTTTCGGGAGTGATTTTTACCTAGGTCACCGATCATTTTTGGTAGACTTTAGCCACAGCGGTTGATGACACCGTTCAAACCTTGGGTATTCACACCACCGTATGCGTTGTGTTGCATAGTTGGAGCATCGGTCGTATGATCTAACCGATCAGTTTTTGACAATTTCATTTGATAACCACCACCCTCACTTAATGTAAGATTCCTGGGTTACTTTACCTATGTGCAGTCTTCGGGATGGCTTTTACCTGAGGCCATGCTCCGTATAGACTATTCCTATGTCCTGGGTGGCTTTACCTCAAGCACGAATCCGCGGTTACTTTACCGAAGGTCTGCCTCAGTGGTAGCTTTACCTAAGGCCTAGGCGGCTTTACCTCAGGCCCGACTCCTCGGTTACTTTACCGGAGGTCTGACACCCGGGTGGCTATACTTAAGGGCTGGCTTCGGGTTGGCTATACCTAAGGCCTAGCTGGCTTTACCTCTAGCACGACTGCTGGTGTGACTTTACCGAAGCTCCGACACCTGGATGGCTTTACCTAAGGGTCGGCCCAAGGGATGGCTTTTCCTGAGGCCTTGCTCCGCAGATAGCTTTACCTAAGACTTGGTGGAGGTATTTCTCTTGGTAGTTGATATAGCGACCATCCTAGCCCCGCTCTTGTGTAGCTTTACTTAAAGGCTGGCTGCATTGTTTATTAATTTAGTAGCATAGACAAATTTTGAGTTTGCCAACCCCTGGGCCCCTCGTCACCCATATCATTTAAGGGTAGACCACTATAGTTAGGGTGGGCCTACCGCCTAGAGTCGCTCGAGCGCTGATACGTCATCAGATAACCATTAAATCTTTCCAAAGTTACCCCCACCACCGGAGCTATTCCTGGGTTACTTTACCTAAGCTGCCTTACTTAAGGGCCTGCCTCGAGATGGCTTTACCTCGAGCATGACTCCTAGGTGGCTTTTACCTAGGACCTCGATCATTTTTGGCAATGTGAAAACCGGTGATCCCACCCACACAGCCTACCATAATGGACACATATCCCGTACGGTCTTTCGATCATACCGATCGATTTTCGGCAATTTCATATTTTATTTAAAAACTACCCCTAGGTGAACCGCCCCCGCAACGGTCCAAAAAGGATTCTAGACATTTCCCGTTCTCTCTGTTGATCCGACCGATCGATTTTCGGCAATTTCATATTTTTTGTAAAAACTACCCCTAGGTGAAACTACCCCTACCGACGCAATAATACACTCTAAACTCACCCCTTCGGCCAGGAAACGTTTTTCCAAAATTTTTTCGAAAACTACCCCCCACCCCCAATCCACCCCCGGAGCATCCGCCGGGGAAGGTCCTGAACGTATCCGAGGTCACCTTTAACACTTAGGTTAGGTTAGGTTGGATGCAATTTGGCTAGCTTAGGTCAGGGGGTTAGAAATAAATATTTTCGAAAAACTACCCCCTACCCCTCTAAACGTGGTCAAAACCACCCCTAAGGCTGGGATCAGGTACGCGATGGCCTTGAGCATCATCCAAAACTACCCCTATAGTCCTAGGTTACGTAGCGGCCGAGTTAGGGGTATTTGTCCCAGTCTACAGTCATATCTACTCTAATTAACTACAAAAAAGTGATCCTTAGAGGTCTTGATACTTTAGTTAAATGGATTTTCAATCAATATTTTCTCAAAAACTACATAAATATTAAATTCACTGTAATGTATAGAAACAAGAAGCTTATACTTGTATTCAATCATAAGGCCCTTCCTAAAGCAAAATAGTTCAATATGTATTGTTACAAAACTTAACGTGTGTTTAAAGAATGAAAATTAAATAGAATAGATTTCTAAAACAGCTGTTTATAAGTAAAATATCGTCCTGTAGACATATTTCTATAGCTCAACTCTTTCTGTAGAACATACTAATGCATGTAATAACATTTCTCACTTGTCTATCTGGGCATATGATCTGATTCCTTTTCTCTTTTACCCTGTTTTAAACTTCGTAAGTTTTTCTTTTTTCTCTTCATTGACCCTTTACTAATACCAGTCATAGTACCTTTAACCCTATATTTGGCAGTTAAAAAAAAAAATTATCATTGAATTAAATAATTCTTTTAATTTGCTATATTTTATTAATTAATGAAGGAGATTAAGGGAAAATCAAAAATTGGCTGATTGAAATTAATTTTTTTTTCATATTAGTGATCGAAAAAATTCAATAACGACTACATTCTTAGAATCACTCTGATATGTTAATTTTGAAAAAATTAAGGACTACCTCCATTTTGTTAGTTGTAAGTTAGAAATAAATTAGACATATATTACAAAAAAAAAAAAAAATGGAAAATTATTATCATTCTAAAACTAACTTGAGCAAATATTTTTCCTGGAGAGACAACGTTTTGTTACCTGCTTCAGGGAACTTTTTCCTCCTGCTGCGCTATCGTAGTTTATAAGCTCCACAGTGCATTCACCAAGCGCTGCGGTCAACTGTGAAGTATTTTGTGTTGTGAAGGCTGTATCAGGTAGGTATTGTTTGTCATATCGTGTCTACTTTGCTTACGCTGTAAGCACCTGCTTGAATTACTGTATCAGGTAGGTATTGTTTGTCATATCGTGTCTACTTTGCTTACGCTGTAAGAACCTGCTTGAATGGCTGTATCAGGTAGGTATTGTTTGTCATATCGTGTCTACTTTGCTCACGCTGTAAGCACCTGCTTGAATTACTGTATCAGGTAGGTATTGTTTGTCATATCGTGTCTACTTTGCTTACGCTGTAAGCACCTGCTTGAATGGCTGTATCAGGTAGGTATTGTTTGTCATATCGTGTCTACTTTGCTTACGCTGTAAGCACCTGCTTGAATGGCTGTATCAGGTAGGTATTGTTTGTCATATCGTGTCTACTTTGCTTACGCTGTAAGCACCTGCTTGAATGGCTGTATCAGGTAGGTATTGTTTGTCATATCGTGTCTACTTTGCTTACGCTGTAAGCACCTGCTTGAATGGCTGTATCAGGTAGGTATTGTTTGTCATATCGTGTCTACTTTGCTCACGCTGTAAGCACCTGCTTGAATTACTGTATCAGGTAGGTATTGTTTGTCATATCGTGTCTACTTTGCTTACGCTGTAAGCACCTGCTTGAATGGCTGTATCAGGTAGGTATTGTTTGTCATATCGTGTCTACTTTGCTTACGCTGTAAGCACCTGCTTGAATGGCTGTATCAGGTAGGTATTGTTTGTCATATCGTGTCTACTTTGCTTACGCTGTAAGCACCTGCTTGAATGGCTGTATCAGGTAGGTATTGTTTGTCATATCGTGTCTACTTTGCTTACGCTGTAAGCACCTGCTTGAATGGCTGTATCAGGTAGGTATTGTTTGTCATATCGTGTCTACTTTGCTTACGCTGTAAGCACCTGCTTGAATGGCTGTATCAGGTAGGTATTGTTTGTCATATCGTGTCTACTTTGCTTACGCTGTAAGCACCTGCTTGAATGGCTGTATCAGGTAGGTATTGTTTGTCATATCGTGTCTACTTTGCTTACGCTGTAAGCACCTGCTTGAATGGCTGTATCAGGTAGGTATTGTTTGTCATATCGTGTCTACTTTGCTTACGCTTGAATGGCAATAACGCTGAATAGAACGGGCACTGGCTTTTCAAGTAGCTCATTGTGTCCTTCCTATTGTTGGCAATTCTGTTGTTAGGTGGTTTAAATCTATACAGAATCGTTGTTACATAGACACAGATATGACGCAACTCAAAAACTGTTTGGGGAGAAAATAAATCATTTATGTTAATAAAATGGTAAATTCTGTTTAAAATGTTTTATAATATCTGTCGGTAACCTAATTTTAACTAACGAGAAACACATAGTAACACCTATAATATATTATCCCTATTATAATGTAAACCTTACTTTAATAAATTCATCAGGAATTGGCATTTGTATATACTGTATATATTTTTACTTTTATGAAAGCCTCAGTTCGTGTTTACGTTAATAAACCGAAGATTTGTAGTTGGAAAATAATTTTTACACACTTTTTAAAACTTTCAACAATTTTTAACTACTAATTGATTGATTTTGCAAAATCTATTATAAATATATAAAAACAATATAACAATATTTAATATTAATATTTAACTAGAAAATTGACATCTTCTCTAAGATGGACAGGCCAATAGGTACAATATATTCCCTCCAGTAAGGCCAACTTCGAACTAGATTAGAAGCCGAAATAAAAGAAATATAATACTGTATCGTATGTAACTTTGTTTTCAAGATGTAAATATTTGTCTGCTACATTATTCTATGTCAATTAATCTAAGTTATCAACCGTAACTTTGTTTTCAAGCTGTAACTATTTGTGTGCTACATTAATCTATGTCAATTAATCTATGTTATCAACTGTAACTTTGTTTTCAAGCTGTAACTATTTGTGTGCTACATTAATCTATGTCAATTAATCTATGTTATCAACTGTAACTTCGTTTTCAAGCTGTAACTATTTGTGTGCTACATTAAACTATGTCAATTAATCTATGTTAACACTGTAACTTTGTTTTCAAGCTGTAACTATTTGTGTGCTACACTAATCTATTTCAATTAATCTATGTTATCAACTGTAACTATGTTTTCAAGCTGTAACTATTTGTGTGCTACATTAATCTATGTCAATTAATCTATCTTATCAACTTTAACTTTGTTTTCAAGCCGTAACTATTTGTGCGCTACATTAATCTATGTCAATTAGTCTATGTTATCAACTGTAACTTTGTTTTCAAGCTGTAAATATTTGCGTGCTACATTAATCTATGTCAATTAATCTATGTTATCAACTGTAACTTTGTTTTCAAGCTGTAAATATTTGTGCGCTACATTAATCTATGTCAATTAGTCTATGTTATCAACTGTAACTTTGTTTTCAAGCTGTAAATATTTGTGCGCTACATTAATCTATGTCAATTAGTCTATGTTATCAACTGTAACTTTGTTTTCAAGCCGTAACTATTTGCGTGCTACATTAATCTATGTCAATTAATCTATGTTATCAACTGTAACTTTGTTTTCAAGCTGTAAATATTTGTGTGCTACAGATTGTTAGCAGTCTATAACTCACAACAAGTTTTTAAAATGGAAGCTAATTTTAAAAGTTCACTTATTTTGTTTGCGTGAAAATCTCATTACTTTAAACTAATTTAAATGCGTGTCACGTTTTTAACAAACAGAGTGACTTTTAAGAGCTAAAATGCATATTTATGGGTTTTAAAATATTCAAAAATATTCAAATAAAATTGTTACATGTAGGGGAACACTATAAACACACCTATCATTGTAATGATTCATTTGTTTCTAAATATGAAGAAAGTCTACTTTGCATCAGATTATTAAATAAGGTCTCCTTTGTAACTCGTTATAAAATATAGATCTGCGCAGTAACTGATTGTAAGATAAGATCGACTCTTCAACCGATATTAATATATGATCTACTCTGCAACTGATTATAAAGTGAGTTCTGCTCTGCCACTGATTATAAAGTCAGTTTGCTCTGCACCTATCTGCTCTGCCACTGATTATAAAGTCAGTTTGCTCTGCACCTATCTGCTCTGCCACTGATTATAAAGTCAGTTTGCTCTGCACCTATCTGCTCTGCCACTGATTATAAAGTCAGTTTGCTCTGCACCTATCTGCTCTGCCACTGATTATAAAGTCAGTTTGCTCTGCACCTATCTGCTCTGCCACTGATTATAAAGTCAGTTTGCTCTGCACCTATCTGCTCTGCCACTGATTATAAAGTCAGTTTGCTCTGCACCTATCTGCTCTGCCACTGATTATAAAGTCAGTTTGCTCTGCACCTATCTGCTCTGCCACTGATTATAAAGTCAGTTTGCTCTGCACCTATCTGCTCGGCCACTGATTGTAAAGTCAGTTTGCTCTGCACCTATCTGCTCTGCCACTGATTGTAAAGTCAGTTTGCTCTGCACCTATCTGCTCTGCTACTGATTGTAAAGTCAGTTTGCTCTGCACCTATCTGCTCGGCCACTGATTGTAAAGTCAGTTTGCTCTGCACCTATCTGCTCTGCTACTGATTGTAAAGTCAGTTTGCTCTGCACCTATCTGCTCTGCCACTGATTGTAAAGTCAGTTGTGCTTTGCACCTATCTACTCTGCCACTGATTGTAAAGTCAGTTCTGCTCTGCAAAAGTAAAATCTCCTCTGCAACGTATTATAAAATTGCTCTGCTTTCCAATAGATTGTAAAATAATGTCTGTTTTGCAACTGATTATAGAATATATGTTGGTCTCCAAGGTATTATACATGTTTATACTAATTTTTACAGAGTCAGTCGTTATAAAATGAAGAAATAAATTAATATATCGGTAAAAACAATTTATATTTTAAATTTTCACAAGATGCACTGGCGTTTTGAACAAAGGGAATATGACGGTAAGTTTCCAACAAACAGAATATTTGCGAGCAAATAGAAATGTACGAGTAATCCCGACTCCCACACATGGATTCTCTTATACAGTAGTGTGTTTGATATTCTGTCATTTTGCATCCCACGCATGGCTTCAACTCGAAATATCTGTTAAGGTCACTGTAAGAGAATTCATGATGCTTGTGGGCGGTATTTAAAGTAAGATTTATGAGTGTCACTTTTTATCCGAAAAGGGAACTAAGACTATTGATGGTTTAGATTTAGAAAAAAATCGTTTCATAGGTCAGGGATTTAAAAATATACAAGAATTTTCCCAAGTTAAAAAATAAATAATTTTAGTAGGGCTACTTACACGTTTTAGTTGATGCATTTGTATACTGCAGAATAAGATTGAAAATTAATAATCCAGGCCGTAATTATAGAATACTATCAAACCTACTTAGAAATATTCTTAGGCATTATAATCTTAGGAACAAACGCTAGGCACAGGTAGCTAGGGTGCCTATTTCTACTTTTATTAATTTCTAATTTAACATATGTTTTATATCTTGCATTATTGTATTATTCGTTCTTGATGATGTTGGTACTGTCTATAAACGAAAAGCTTTGAATAAAAATTAATAAGTATTTCTTGTATTTTGATATATATATACTCGTTTATATATATATATATATATATATATATATATATATATATATATATATATATATATATATGAAAAAGTGCAAAATACCACTTTATTTAAAGCAAAATGTAAAGACAAATACTGCAATAAAAGCTTCTATTCCTTAATTCTCAAACTGGAATTTTATGGTATTCTTATAGCTAAATAATAATTTCAAATTTTCGATTTATTCTTTGTATTTACTAAACGCAGTCTTACCCCACCTGACGGGTAAAAATGAGTAGTTAAAGGGGGCAAGAATGCACATATGTTATGCCAATTTTTACTTCTATTCATAATATTATATATATATATATATATATATATATATATATATAAATGATCAGCCAAAGATCGTAGAGTCTTATTAATATAGACAGGGATGAACATTTATCTTTAGGTTACAGTTATATATTGCTTTTAGTAGATGATATGGTGGGTAACATAGCATTGCGTGTGGAGGGTCGCGTAGCTAAAGTAGACCTTTTACGAGGAAAGGTGAAATAATATTACATAGGCCTAAATACAGGACAAAACGATGTAGGGGTCAGCTTTTAGCATCACATTCTCAGGACCCGTTACCAAAAATAGGCTTGCTCCTAAGCAGGACGAAGGAGAGCCTACCTACATACAACACTATACATTGTTCCCAATAGTGAAGCATTGGATAGGCAATGGATATCGTATTGATAGAAGCAATGACCTTGATTATTGCAGAAAAGCTCCAGGCCTGATGGTTAGAGAAGAAAAATACAGTACTAATGTAACATGACTAAACCATTTTATTTCTTATTTTAAAAGGTTTTATAAACGCTCAAACAAATTGTTTTCAAAAAACGTTTCACGAACTTGCCAAGTAAATCGTATTATGTTAATTCTTAACTACACAAACCCTCTCTTAACCCTAACATTTGTTTTAAAGACCTGAAAGCGTTGTCACGTCCTGGGATATAGTTTACACAATCTACCTTAAATTATAATTAGAATAAATTACCCGGGATTACCTCTTGGAGAGGTCACGTTGTAAGGGGAGAGGTATTGTTAATCCACATAAGGGTAAACATTTCTACAAGTTTAGTTTTATCTTACTCTGGACGTAATTACAGGTGATGTTTATACTTACTAGCTGTTTGAGAACTATCACTAAATTATAGCTGATTTTCTTAAATAGAGGAATAGAGAAAGAAAGAGAGTTTTATAGGAAATAGGATATTGTGAATTAAAATACGGAACTGCTGATACAGAATAGTAATAGCTGGGTTAGACAAATGTACAACTGAAAGTATCCGGAATACTGAAAAATATAAAATTACATAACGAACATTTTAAAAACATAAAATTACGTTATTATTCAATTGTTTTCAAAATTGAAAAACATACCATTACATACCGTGCAGTTGTCACGAACATTGACCAATATGGTCATCTTCTTGCTTTGTCCAGCAAAGTGATGAATAGTTTTATCCTGTAGAATCTAATTGAGGGATTAATGTAGAATATAACTATGCAGTAATAACGCGTTTTGAAATTAGGCCTAATTTTGTTTTCATTAACTTAATAAAATAATTATCATAAATATTTAACTTTAAATGTAAAACATATTGAAATATGGTAATAGAGACAGAACAAACCTTTAGATTAATTTTATTGAGGGTAAAATAGATTTCTAATAAAAACAGTCTTTTCGATTTAAGGAGTCTAAAAAGGTAAATTATATCTTACCTTAATTTCTTTTACTTTACAATATACTTAAAATGATTATTTATATAAATTTATGTATTATTTAATACTTATTTCGTGCACGTAAAATATAATCCCATTTTCGGAACACAAATATCGGTTAATCTAATATAGTAAATAAATAAGTTAATAGTTCGAATATAAAACAATGTCGAAGCTCGGGTGAGTGTAAAATTTGGTCCCCTAAGTTTTATTATAGGTTTCTCTTCGTACCTAGCATCGACTTAATTTCGGGCACGTAACTTAGTGCCACCTTCTTAGAACCTCCCTGTCCTATTCCATTACCTCCCTAAGGCCTTCTAGATATTAGAAGCATTTAATGTATAAAGATCCATAAGATCTATCTGTCACAGATACGTTGCTATAACGCATACAATTATCAATGATGCTTTCTTGGAGAAAGGACCCGTTGATGAAGGTAACGGAATAACTTAGGCCCAGTAGTAGGGGAAATCCAATACCCAAAAGGGAAGATATAGAGTGTTTGTAACTTGTGTGCTAGTACCATGGGCATTACGTTTGAAAGATGGAAGTATTAAAAAGCTCCGAGCCTTCACACGTCAAAAAATACAAATAACGTTAAGTTTTATCTCTGTATTTTTCCTTTAGCTCTAACATTGTGTATGCGAAGGAAACTGTAGGATTTAAATATCGGAAAACAAGAAACATAGCGTTATGTTTTGCCGACGACTCATAAATTGTCGTTAAAGGTAGCGTGTGTGTATGTATATATATATATAAATATATAATAAATTAAAATATTTCAAAAACAAGAATACTTTTAATGCATATATTATTCTAAGCTTTTCGCCAATAAAACAGTACCAGCATCTTCAGGAAAATAATTGTCTAACAAAATTTTGTTAGATAATTATTTTCCTGAAGATGCTGGTACTGTTTTATTGGCGAAAAGCTTAGAATAATATATGCATTAAAAGTATTCTTGTTTTTGCAATATTTTCAATTTATTAACTATAATACATGAAAACATTTCACCTTATTTAATATATACATATGTAGTTTGATAAAATTTATGAGTGAATAAATTATTTTGAGAAATTATTTATACATTTAGTTAAGAATGGATATAAAGGTAGGTTGCTTTAACGTTAAATACTCCTGATATTACGTTATACTCTCTAACGTTTATCAGTCATAATAAAATTAGGGGTTTTCAACTTTTCAATTTCATAATTCCAGTCTACGCCTCATTTTATGCGTAAGGAAGAGATAAATTTGTGTGTAATATTTGTATAACCCGTCCTGCGGTAGAAACAGTGACTGCATTAGCATGGTAATGTGTAAAGTTTGGACGGATGTTTGCTTTCAATCTAGAATGTTTGTTGCCAACAAAGTACTGCGCAAGCCTCGCGTATTATTGAGTGTGGCCAAACGAGTGAAAATTTATATACGTAGCTGACGAGTCAAAAATGTAATAATCTACCACATTATTGCCATTTGTTTATCATAAGATTGTCGTAACTTGTATGGGTTTGTTCACTAAAACTAAGTAATCGCGCAAATTTAAAAGAAATCAATCAAGAGATCAATAACCTTTATTATAGAAGTTATTATTATAGCGGGATGGAATTTTGTGATTCCTACCTAATTATAATATAGCTTTCCTACCTAATTATAATATAGCTTTCCTACCTAATTATAATATAGCTTTCCTACCTAATTATAATATAGCTTTCTTACATAATTATAATATAGCTTTCCTACCTAATTATAATATAGCTTTCCTACCTAATTATAATATAGCTTTCTTACCTAATTATAATATAGCTTTCCTACCTAATTATAATATAGCTTTCTTACCTAATTATAATATAGCTTTCCTACCTAATTATAATATAGCTTTCTTACCTAATTATAATATAGCTTTCTTACCTAATTATAATACAGCTCTCTTACCTAATTATAATATAGCTTTCTTACCTAATTATAATATAGCTTTCCTACCTAATTATAATATAGCTTTCTTACCTAATTATAATATAGCTTTCTTACCTAATTATAATATAGCTTTCCTACCTAATTATAATATAGCTTTCCTACCTAATTATAATATAGCTTTCTTACCTAATTATAATATAGCTTTCTTACCTAATTATAATATAGCTTTCCTACCTAATTATAATATAGCTTTCCTACCTAATTATAATATAGCTTTCTTACCTAATTATAATATAGCTTTCCTACCTAATTATAATATAGCTTTCCTACCTAATTATAATATAGCTTTCTTACCTAATTATAATATAGCTTTCTTACCTAATTATAATATAGCTTTCCTACCTAATTATAATATAGCTTTCTTACCTAATTATAATATAGCTTTCCTACCTAATTATAATATAGCTTTCCTACCTAATTATAATATAGCTTTCTTACCTAATTATAATATAGCTTTCTTACCTAATTATAATATAGCTTTCCTACCTAATTATAATATAGCTTTCTTACCTAATTATAATATAGCTTTCCTACCTAATTATAATATAGCTTTCCTACCTAATTATAATATAGCTTTCTTACCTAATTATAATATAGCTTTCTTACCTAATTATAATATAGCTTTCCTACCTAATTATAATAAAGCTTTCCTACCTAATTATAATATAGCTTTCTTACCTAATTATAATATAGCTTTCTTACCTAATTATAATATAGCTTTCCTACCTAATTATAATATAGCTTTCCTACCTAATTATAATATAGCTTTCTTACCTAATTATAATATAGCTTTCTTACCTAATTATAATATAGCTTTCTTACCTAATTATAATATAGCTTTCTTACCTAATTATAATATAGCTTTCTTACCTAATTATAATATAGCTTTCTTACCTAATTATAATATAGCTTTCTCACCTAATTATAATATAGCTTTCCTACCTAATTATAATATAGCTTTCCTACCTAATTATAATATAGCTTTCTTACCTAATTATAATATAGCTTTCCTACCTAATTATAATATAGCTTTCCTACGTAATTATAATATAGCTTTCTTACCTAATTATAATATAGCTTTCTTACCTAATTATAATATAGCTTTCTTACCTAATTAAAATTTAGCTTTCTTACCTAATTATAATATAGCTTTCTTACCTAATTATAATATAGCTTTCCTACCTAATTATAATATAGCTTTCCTACCTAATTATAATATAGCTTTCCTACCTAATTATAATATAGCTTTCTTACCTAATTATAATATAGCTTTCTTACCTAATTATAATATAGCTTTCTTACCTAATTATAATATAGCTTTCTTACCTAATTAAAATTTAGCTTTCTTACCTAATTATAATATAGCTTTCCTACCTAATTATAATATAGCTTTCCTACCTAATTATAATATAGCTTTCTTACCTAATTATAATATAGCTTTCCTACGTAATTATAATATAGCTTTCCTACCTAATTATAATATAGCTTTCCTACCTAATTATAATATAGCTTTCTTACCTAATTATAATATAGCTTTCCTACCTAATTATAATATAGCTTTCCTACCTAATTATAATATAGCTTTCTTACCTAATTATAATATAGCTTTCTTACCTAATTATAATATAGCTTTCCTACCTAATTATAATATAGCTTTCCTACCTAATTATAATATAGCTTTCTTACCTAATTATAATATAGCTTTCTTACCTAATTATAATATAGCTTTCCTACCTAATTATAATATAGCTTTCCTACCTAATTATAATATAGCTTTCTTACCTAATTATAATATAGCTTTCTTACCTAATTATAATATAGCTTTCCTACCTAATTATAATATAGCTTTCCTACGTAATTATAATATAGCTTTCCTACCTAATTATAATATAGCTTTCTTACTTAATTATAATATAGCTTTCTTACCTAATTAAAATTTAGCTTTCTTACCTAATTATAATATAGCTTTCTTACCTAATTATAATATAGCTTTCCTACCTAATTATAATATAGCTTTCCTACCTAATTATAATATAGCTTTCCTACCTAATTATAATATAGCTTTCTTACCTAATTATAATATAGCTTTCTTACCTAATTATAATATAGCTTTCTTACCTAATTATAATATAGCTTTCTTACCTAATTAAAATTTAGCTTTCTTACCTAATTATAATATAGCTTTCCTACCTAATTATAATATAGCTTTCCTACCTAATTATAATATAGCTTTCCTACGTAATTATAATATAGCTTTCCTACCTAATTATAATATAGCTTTCTTACCTAATTATAATATAGCTTTCCTACCTAATTATAATATAGCTTTCTTACCTAATTATAATATAGCTTTCTTACCTAATTATAATATAGCTTTCTTACCTAATTATAATGTAGCTTTCTTACCTAATTATAATATAGCTTTCTTACCTAATTATAATATAGCTTTCCTACCTAATTATAATATAGCTTTCTTACCTAATTATAATATAGCTTTCCTACCTAATTATAATATAGCTTTCCTACCTAATTATAATATAGCTTTCTTACCTAATTTTTCAGTAAATTATTCAGCTATATTTTTTGAAAATATTTTCATAATTATACTTGTTTTAAATCCATCCACCTGTATGGAACAGTTACAATTCGTTACAACGGGATCGCCATATTCAATAATTACTGATTACAATCTACTTGCTTTTAAATCCATCCACCTGTATGGAACAGTTACACCTCGTTACAACGGGATCGCCATATTCAATAATTACTGATTACAATCTACTTGACAAGAGACTAATTCTATCCCTGGCACAAGT
>JBAIZL010000010.1:18581560-18601560 GCA_036971475.1 Prosapia bicincta
CGAATGTTTGATTCCAATAAAACCGACGATTCTTGGAATCGAGAATCGTTAATAATTCATCCCTATTTAAAATTTTACTTTCCATTTACAGCGGGAGAGAGGGCGAGAGACAGAGAGAGATAACAATATCACATTAAAACTAAATAAATAATAAGAATATTAAAACTATCTATTAAACAAAAGAGAAGAATATTCGCGTATTGCGCGGATGTTTCCATGAATAATTGTAATAACACTCTTGAAATAATGGGGGCAGAAGATTGAATTTCTATATTTAACAATAAATTTCTGGAACTTGTTGTACAGTAATTGCATACAATTTACAAGTAATCATAAAAACAGGATTAAAGTCTATGAGATAATCTTCTTCTATTGTCTTATCATCTAAATTACATTTTTAATGTAACGAAAAGGAGTTAGAAATAGAAATGAGACAGTTTTAGGAAAAATCTATCAACTATAGTTTTAACAATTTCACCAACAATCAAGTATATTAATAAGGTAAGCCAACAGAAGAAAATATTAAGGAAACTTTTATGGGGTAGTCAATTATTTAAACAGAAATTACCGCAATGAATGTCGCAGAGGTTACTTTATATTACACATCTCGGATTAACCATTAAACATCCGAGTTGAAAGTTGTGTCTACCCTTTAGGGAAATATGAAAATTTACACTTGAGGTGAATTTCTTTTAATAAATAATTTTGTAATTCACCTGCATACAAAATTCAGTGTACTTAATTTCCCAAGGTGAGCGTTTATACATCATCACTGACACAGAAGCTACACATCAACAACGGAAACCAGGTGCGTAGTTTTAAAAACAAATTTTCTGAAACAACACGTAACATACAAAAGAGCAACAAATGAACTGTATATAATAATGAGTGTAATGTGCTTATAGGTGGTGCTGAGTGTCGAAGATATAAAATTGCATATATAGTTGTTGATGGGGTAAATATAAGTTGATAAACGTTTGTATGTAATCGGCAAGCATGCAGGCTCACGCAAACTGTTTTTCAATTTAATATCTTTTGAACACGAAGTTAGTTTAGGTAGTTGACAAGAGCTTTGCATGATGTTTTACACTCTCTTCAGAGCAAGTGTACACGATAAACCTGTTCGGCGTTGTAGAAACACTTCATGATAAATATAATGAAAAGCAGAATTATATTGGACAAATGTCTCGGTATACATTTCTATACTTTTAGATAAATCACGGAAAGGCATATATTACAGGCAATGCCGTGGATGCTAAGACAAATATTGGTGACTTGATGCAGTGTGATGAGTATTTATTATTCAGTAGTGCACATGTTGCTTAATTAATTCCGAGTTTTCTAAAAAAATTATATAAACGAGGCTATTTTTTATTAGTTTATGAGATAAAATAATATTTACTTTTTATTTTTAATAATATTTTCATTAAATTATTTGTAAAGTATTATATAAATGTTTTAAGTGCGCCAAGGTTAATATTATTGGATTACAGCTCTTTTCATTGAAGAAAATTATCTTTGAACTTTCAAAGAATCTTAAGACGTAAGGATGGAGGAAGTTAGTACAATAATTCATCATGAACTGACAAGTATATAAGTGCTAAAGATGGAAATGTAGAGTTAAAGAATCCAATCCAAAGAAGGCAAATATAACTCAATAGTGCGTCCGACCATTTGTCAGCCATTTTTTTCTAATTTTTCTAACAACACTATTTTTCATGACAACAAACCCATCTTACGATGAATATTAGTGGAATGTAATTTGTTTTTAAATTACATTATTTAAATTCATTTGTTTTTTCCCGATTTGAACGAAAAATAATATTTAATGCTACAACGATACATTGTTAACACCTCGTTTTAGTTTCTCGTAATTTATTTCACGTGTAATTTCTAGCTTAATTTTGATTTGTAAAATTAAAATTTAAAAATGTAACTATTTATTAGGAATATACTGTGGTTGAATTTAATAATAAACACACAAAAACCTCTTAACCAGACTCAGTCTTTGTATGTTATCCCTCTGAGGATGGTTACTTTGTAACTGAAATGAACATTAGGGTAAATTAAAGAAAGTTTGTGGTTAAGAGGTTTTTGTGTATTTATTTTTAAAAATGTAACCGGCCACTGAATAAGAGTATGGTACGTTTTATTATTGTAACCATATTATCTATATATATATATATATATATATATATATATATATATATATATATATATATATATATATATATATACATATATATACAGTATATGTATAGGGTAAATAAGCTTGCATTAAAAAATGAATTATATTATATGCTTACATTATATATACTCCTATATATATTATGCAATAAAGAAAATTTTCTTATATAGACAGAAAATCCATGTTAAATAGATCCGTTTCCTATAACCTATTTGTTATTATTTGGTAAATATACATATTTGAAGGTATACCTCTGTCAAGAGACGCAAAACCACTGATGTTTCTTCTTTGAAATTTAAAAATTATATTTGTAATAAAATAAAAAATATCAAACCCTCTTACGTTGTAAATTCAAAACATGTTTTATCAAAAGAAACTTTAAACAATGGAACAATTTTTTTAAAGTTTTTAACTCTCACAAACTAAACAAAGATTTTTCAGCGTCGTTGTTACAGGGGTAAATAATGGCCAAGTATTATGCCTAATGTTCAGAGATCTTTTAATTTCCCACGAGTAAATACGCCTTATTTAGCTGGGGAAAGCTTTATCTAGAAACAAATATTCTTATTTAAGTTGTGTATTATCGAGCTTAGTGCAAATGCGGTGAATAAAATATCGCTTTGTCTCTGATTATAGAACAGTACAATAGTTTAAGAAAATCGATGATTGGCTCTTAAATGATTGACTCTTGCCAATTGTAATCAATATGGAGTAAAACTTAATTAAAGAAACTAAATAAGTTGAGAATAAAAACCTTAATAAAAAGATGCCATCTTGAACAGAATTTTGAGAAAATTGCCAGGTAATAGAATTTCGGGGGAAAAATTTAAATTTCCAGCAAACTATTTAGCAGCTATTGTTGGATAGAAGGGTTGAATGTTGACATAGAAAGCTCACTGATAAAGCCGGATCAAGCTGGATTAAAGTCAGGTGTATACATTCTATTATTCCTGCGTTAAGAATATTAAAGCAATGTTTGTGAGGATGTATCCGATGTTCAACACTAAGAGAATAAAAACATTGAGAGGTTAAACGTGCCAAAAGTAGGAGGGGGAGACGCTAATTTAAAGTAAAAAATAAACAAAAATGTTTATTTTATGATGTGTCAGTGATATGTGCAGACGAAATAAATATGAAAAACGGATGTAACAGTTATTAATATAATAAACACCAGTTCACATGCATCTTAAAAGATAAAGGTTTTCACACTGTTCTAGACCTCAAGGCTAAATTGGTTTTTCATTAAAACCCAAGAAGCCTAGGCTTCCTCGGAGCTTGTATTCTTGAAGTACAGGGGACAGATTTCCTTTGAAATCAGGGGGAAGGAATTTTTCACACTCTCTTTATGCTAAGCTTTCGTTTTGGGATTTTCCTTCAAATGTCTAAATTATTATTTCTGAACATTTAATAATATTTTTACAATATGCGACATATATTTGGTAAAAATATAACATTGAGGTCCACTGGGTAAAAAAAAGGTGGTCCATGCAATACCAGTTACAAGTCAATCTATATTTGCGTGAGAGTGCATTTTATTGGAGACAAACGGAGTAAATGATCCGATTGTTGTGCATTTTTTAAACGTAACTGCTTGGTATATTTATTGTATTCAAGGTCACAAAAATTCAATAAGTTAAAATTTAAAAACATCCGCTCTAAAGGTTTTAAAAGAAAAGAAAACTTCTTGATTTAAATTATAAAGTAAGGCAATGAAAATTATTCAAGGACACGGTTTTTTATGTGTCGAAGTAAAACATATTTTAAACTTTTTAATAATAGCGTTTCGGATAATATATAACTGAAGATCAAGTTTAAAAAAATATTTATAAATTGCTTTTAGAATAAGTATTAAATTAAATATGTTCCAATCACTGATGAAGGCGAAAATAGATTGTATGTATTAATACACTAGTGTGTCGTGGGATTGTGAGTGAACCTTTTTAATATTTATCGTTCTAAAACCTAGGTTATTACACATTATTGGTTATTCAGTAGGTTTTTACTAATAAAATTAGTTACTGACTGTTAGGCAACCTGTTAGACAAGTGTTCCAACTGGCAATCTAGCCCAATTCTCCGCAACATCACCAGTCCTCCTCCTGTTTACTGAGACAATAACCGCAGCAATATAATGTAAAACCTTGCCAAAGGAGGTTTTTGATAAATAGAGAGAGAAAGGGAGAATGTGGGTCACATGAAATTACAGCAGTTGCTTCATCAACCCGTGGTGGAACGACAGACTAGAGAACCCTTGTACTCCTGTGTAATTATGCGGCGCCCATTATTACTGTAGTAATAACTGTGTTTTATAAAGAATCTGCCCTCGTATCAGTTTTATCCATTTCGCTCAAACCCCAGAGCATGTACTCACTATTAGGGAAAGAGGGATCATTTATATGACGTCTTCTAACATATTTAAAGCTTCCATTACAATGCTCTGTATTAATTGTCTATATTGTATCTGTTGCTTTTATTTCGTTTTATTCACTTGTTTTTGTACTTGCATCATTCGTATGATACACTAAATATTCTACTATCGTCAATGCTTAGCTTTATAATGTTAGTGACATTGTTCTAATGATCTTGGCTGGATTAAATTATTATTTTTATTTACATATTAACATTAAATCGAATAAAAGACAGGTGATTATTCTACAGCTTTATAAAACAGCTGAATTATTGGATAGGTGATATAAATAAAAGTAAAGTATAGAATAAATACTCTACAATACAAATAGATTATATTGATTAACAATACAATCAAGGGAATCGCTTGTCCTCAAAGAAATCAACGTAATGATTTCATTCATTTTTTATATTAAACATTCTTTTTTCCAAATAACTGAAATAACTGCTGACTTATTGTGTACAGCTATAACACTGACCTATTCCTTCTTCTGGCGCAGCATAAAGACAAACCTTATGTAAGAGTGACGCAGTGTCGTCACTTTGGAATTCTTACAGGAATGCTTAACAATTTTACCCACCTACATCTCTATAGCGTTTATACGAACACAATTCCCTTTCTCTCTCTACTCTAACGCCCTGACTATTTCTGAAGTCATAATATAAGGTTATATTTACACGTATTTGTTTTTCACGAAGGTTATGAATAAAACATTTTCAACTTCAATTTGTTATATTTTAAGAAATTTGAGCAAAATATGTAACAACGTTTGAGTTCATTCAAAAGATGTTTTTACTAATAGTTGGGGATATAACATTTTGCACATTAGTAGTAGGTTAAGAAGAAATTAAACAGAGTTTATAATCAACCACCGACGCTAAATTTTATGTTATGAACATAATAGGCGGTGGGTAAATGGGGATGTAAATAGGTAAAGAAGTGCAAACAACAAAGAATGTTTACTACACAAAAGCGAGTTCGCACATATCATCTATTAAGTATTCTGTCGCAGTGCATTTTCTAGTCCCCGGAGCAATATACATTCATGTGAATAATCACGAAGTTCCAGTCCCAGAATCTGCATCACCAGATAAAGTTTCATTACTCTAATGTAATGAACATTTCATTACACAATTGCTTCACTTTCATTAGAGAGATATTATTTTAAATTTGTTAACATCTCTTCAGAATACAAGCCTAATGACTTTTATGAGCATTTGATCTTACACTACTATAAAAGTGCCGCAATCGCAAGGTATAATGGTAAAAAATCATTCAGATAAAATAAAAACTGAAAATTAAAACAAAAAACTTTTAAAATTCATAATGTTGTTGATTACTCTGATCAACACTCCACCAAATCTTAGTTAAATAAGATATTTAATGTGATGAAAAGAGAAAGGTAACTTGGTTTTGGAACCTTAGGTTTACGTTTGTACCTGAAGCTTGCACTAGTATTTGCGTTATGAATCTGAGACTGTATCCGAAATCGTGGTGTTCCAAGATGTCTTCGTACTGAGTTCCAGTCCTTGTAAAATCTGTAAACGAATTTGATATTGTGTAAACGAAATTATCTTCTTCTGTTCAATTTACACAAGTTTTAATCATGTTTCCATGTTTTAGAAACTTTAAGGACGTCATCGTACTAGACACCAGATCTGTGGAGTCTATTCAATATTGAAACACACGGCGCTGCGTAGGCAAATGAGTTGCATGTTTAGCCGTGTTTAATAGAAGCGTATAAATGTAATGGTGCGATGTCTATATTTGGACTAGTATTATTAAAAGATATATTGCAATGTATAGTAAAATAAAAATTGCAGTTTAAGTTGACTTAATTTTAGGGATGTTTATAAAGAGAATAAGTAAACAACTCATGAGGAGGAAATGAGATGCAGAGAGAGAGAGAGAGATGTGACCAAGATATTACAATGGTGAGTGGTAAGGTAGACATGAAATTAATAGAATTGCGACGTATAGTCGTAAGTTAAGACACATAGATAAGGCTCTAGTGGCAGGAAGAGAAATTTAAGGGAAATATAAAATTTAAAGTCAGGGTCTTAATTAAAAGAGCAGTGGAGAAGAGTGCGGATAACAAAAAAAATTAAAAGTCATGTATATGAAAGTAAGAAAAAATGAAGTTGAAAGAGGATTAGGAAAAGGGAAACACGTAAGAGACGTTTAATATTTAAAGACATCTCACACCTGTGTTGACATCCATTAAGTATTTTGTCGCAGTGCATGTTCGGACCCCCGGAGCATTACACCATCAACAATCACAAGACGGAAGTAGCGGTTGCAGAATCTACATAGACAGGTTAAGTGGAATTACTGTAATGTAAATGACACCGAATTACATAATCGCGTCTTTAGGCCCATTACAATTGTCACTATGGTCTGATAAAATTACATATTTCTAACTATTCTTAAAACCATTGAAGTTAGTATCTCTCCGCAGTAACATAGTTGTGTAATTAGCTACTAGGTGGTGCTGCAATAGTTCAAGAATTTTTATGTTACTGTACAGGAACATGTATGGTGGAGTTAAAGAATACAACACCAGAGCTGCCACTGAAGCTTGTGAAATTTCAAAATTGTTTTATGCCGAAATATACTATTACATGCATATTTATTATATATGTTTATATATATTCAATATTAATGCTACTTGAGATACTTTGTTAATTGTGAAACTTACAAAATTTACGGCAAACGTATAGGAAAAGACTAATATTTTTCATTTACTTATTGCAAAATAATTGTATAGAAGAAGGATTTAGGCCATAGCATATAATATTACAAACATTAATAGTAACTGTACAAAAGGTTTGGAGGTTAGGTAAGTGGAAAGGTCCGCAGGAACTTGAAATTAGAATAAACATAAGGCCAAAATGATTTACGAGCAATGGCAATTGAAAAATACTGATAAGTTAAAAACATATTACGTGGCTAAACACTTGAAAAAACTTACAATGCAATAGGTTGAAGGTCTTAGTAGAAAGAATTACCAGTCTTTAAATACCTACCATGTACGACTTTGTAGTTAATTCTATTATTTTGTAAACACATCCTTTTGTAAATAAAATATTTAACACCTTCGTACAATGTGCCAAGGGAACTCGTAGAAGTTCCTATATGACGTCATTATCTATAACTGAGAGCAGCGACGTGTCCTATGGACTTCCTTATGCATGACGTTATGAATATGTAAACACACATTGGTGTCCCATCTGTTCTGTGCAGACAGTGAACAGATTTTATTGTAAAACCAGCAACATACACTGGTCTACCAAATGTATTGTAGATGTGTTTTTTGTTAGTTTATTGATTTCCTCTATAACCTCCTATTAGCGTTTATTTTCTCTAAGCGTATAATTTTGGCTCTATACTCAATTTTTATATCTTTTTTTAGTTTCACAGCTTTTATTCCTTTCTTCAATAATTTATATCTAAATGATGTCCCTAAGCCTTTAAATTTGTTTCATCTTTTATTTCACTGTTATTATTCCTAATTTTATTTCTAGAATTTTGGTTTCTTTAAATTAAGGTTCTCGAGAAAACAACTACTTTTAATGACAGTACTTTCACTCAGCTTCCACTCCATAAGCTTGCCGTTACCGTTGCGCTTTGCTTGGAATTGTTGACATGAATTAACAATGCCCCCAGGTGATCAAGAAGTGCACTACCATGGAATACATAACGAACTTAAACCTTGCGATGCAAAATGCAAACACACTTTGAATAATAACTCAGTCGTTTCGCTTTGCTCCATCTTACCTTAATGATATCCTTCATCTCGTTAATTTAAACGCCCTTTGTATAATTTTACTTTAGTAAATTTGTCAGGTTTTGTGGTGTACAAAAGTTATTTCCGTTACATTAGGGAACTATAAGGTTGAGTAAACAAAAAATAACTCCCAACCAATGACATATGTTAGAAAAAACTCTGGAGGGTTTCTTTTACTTTGGCCATTCGAAAGAAGAAATGTGGCCAAAATTACGCGTCTGCAGCCCAATATCTTTTGGTTCAATTATTATTTGATTTTACATAATAATATTAAATCGAATAAAAAAAAACAAGTAGTTATTTTACAGACTTATAAAACAGCCTTTTATTGCATACTTGAAATAAATAAAAGCAAAGACCATTAAAAGGGCTTTACAATACAGCTGGAATGTTTTGATTTACAAAACAGTCTATGGAGTCACATGTCCACAAAAAATCAACGTAATAATTGTATTCATTATTTTACATTAAAGAATCTTTTTTTTTCAAATAACTGAAGTAACTGCTGATTAATTGTGTACAGCTATAATTTCTGAAATCATATTATGAGGTTATATTTACACTTATTTGTTTTTCACGAAGATTATGATTAAAACATTTCCGAACCTAATTTGTTACATAATAAGAAATTTGAGTAAATTATGTAACAACGTTGAGTTCATTTTTAAAGCTGTTTTTATTAATAGTTGGTGATGTAACATTTTGTGCATTAGCAGTAGGTTGAAATGTAATTAAACAGAAATTATATCCCACTACCGGCGCTAAATTCTAAAAACATTAAGGCTCAAAATGTTTTATAGTGGTAAACATTAAACCCACTATGTTTTGTTACAGCAAATTATTAGACGTACAAAGAGGATTTTGATATTGTGTGATAAAAACTTAAAATATTAAGTACGCTAATTTGTGGTTCATTCTACAACACTCTTGAGAATATGTTTAAGAGTAAATCTTTTAAATTATATATTAAAATTATCATAGCTCATGTTTTTCAATGTTTTGAAAAATAAAATTATTACTAAATGGGAAAAGGTAAAATAATGATAGCCTAATTCATATTAAAGTTAACATGGATTAATATCTTCTATTTAATAGCAATCGCTCGTAACGTCGGTATTCAATTGCTTTAGTTTGAAGGTTTTATTAATAATTTAAAATAGCAACCTAAATGAAAACTGTAGCCTAACTTGTTTGGAATTAATTATTGTTTGCATTTTATATTGTTTACAATGTTATTATAAGAATATTTATTATTATAAGATCAATAACATATTAATAGTTAAAAAAATAATCAAGTAAAATTATGAACCTTTAAAATCTTGGGTTCAGATGAGGTGTCACGTGAGTGTGGAGGTGACACTTCCATGATTACTTGTAAAATATTTTTGTATATTTTAATAAATAATTTTTTTATTTGTAGAAACACAGAGGGAGGAGCTCCCTTCGGGGTAAATAGGAAGTTCTCAAGCCCGGCGAGGCGCTTGGAGGGTATTTAACTAATATGCAGACATGTTAGGGACTCGAGCTACATATAATAGTAAGGGAAACTCACTGAGGTTTATTTATTGCTGTGAAGGTACGCTATTGTAGACACTCTTACGGCGATGGGAGAACATTTAATTGCGTTCAACCTTCAACTATATTTCTATTTGCAATTCAAGTATCGAATCTCGTTGTGGGTACTTTAATATCTATCCTGTTTGTAAGTAATACGCGTTGAATCCGGTTCCCATTGTTTAAGAGAAATGTTGATGTAAAGGATAATCTGACGTAATAGTCATTTTTACTACTATAGCAAATATTATAAGAGAATAATAGGTAGGATTACTGTATCGATATATAACCCTTGTGGGTGGGTCACAGAGTCACGGGTGCAGGGCTGCGAACACAAAGTAGCAGATCTAGAGAGTTGGCTGCTCATCACATCTTCTTATAAAAAGAATGATAGATGGAAATAGGTGAAACTAAAGAGCTCCCATGTTAATCCCCCAGCTCTATCTCTTGGCCAGGCCCGCTTCCTTAATATATACCTACTCTCAACCGGGGTAGGGGAGTGTGAACCCGTTACTAGTGGTTTTGTTTTACAACATCATTAAAGTCTACTATAAAAAATCTTTAAATTTCTTTTACAGATAGTATTTTTTAAAAATAACTTTTAAACAAGAATAGCATAAACAATATATACATATAAAATTCGTAAGTTGGACAGTTGGGGAGGAAATAAATCGAAAGATGATAGTTATGAAATAATGTTTCACACTCCATTATAAACCAGCTTAATCCTTAATTTTGTTTCCAAACAAAGTAATCGCTAGTAGTGGGTTATACACTAGAGAGGGAGAAAGAAGAAAAGAGAAAGAGACAGACGGGGGGGAGAAGGAAAGAGAGGGGGTGGGAGAGAGAGAGAGAGAGGGAGGGAGAAAGAGGGAGAGAGAGAAAGAAAAAAGTGGTTCGACGCTTTCTTTTCAATCATTATAAGTTTTTAATAAAAGGAAGGTATTAAAGAAAAGATTGTAAAACGTCATAATATACCCTATTGTCACCAGGCTATATTGAAAAACTCTTATTCTTATGCGCATGCGCCAATACTTCTAATTTAGTGCGAAGTCAAGGTTTGTTCTCTTTTTGCGATTCTATCTGGGAGATGGCTACAATTAATCTCAAATAATAATAATATTTAATAGTATTTACTAAAATAGAAAACTAAAAAAGAAGAAAACTTTCGTTCCAAGATAACGTTCCACCGGATTTTTGTGCTCTAGAAAGTTTGTTAAACCAGATGTTTTTTCAATGTCCTGAAAGAATAATTATACTTAGTTCTTTTGCCTTTATGATGCTACATCCTACTGTCTTTTGGACTAATTACTAGAGAAATATCAGTATCACTTGAAAATCCTTGTATGTAGCTCTCGATTAAGTTAATTTGACCTCGTTTTACTTTTACGGTAAGCTTTTTTATTATTTTTTTGCTACAATAATTGGCATTGTACTTTGCGTTTAAACAAAGTTTGACTGTTTTCGCATCCATAATCTAATTTAAGTTAAAAAAAAATATTTACTAATCACAGATTTCTTTTTTTATGTTTATTATACTGTTTGTAATAAAAAACTATATGAGCTGTAAACATGCTTTGATCTTCGAACTTTAGTAATCTTATTTTTTTTCTTTTAAACTCGTGTTTATTGAATTATTTTTTAAAAATAATAAATCAACAATTGTCTTTCGTCCATTGTTAAAGAGAGAATTTCGCATCTGTAAAAGCAGTTGCGTGGGAGACTAACTACTTTTCGTTAAAATTTCTTCAAAGCTAGTCGCCAACACGACTTTCCGGTCACTGGCTTTAATCTCTTTAAGAAAGAAGCAATTTCGTTTGACTGTTTGTTTCCCTTTATACTAGTTTAAGCAGTGGTAGTCTTGCAAAATCTTTACTTTTTTTGTAATATCAAAGAAGGGATTATTATTTATTTTTCAACTTTACGGTTTCCACTGTAACTAAGTTGATGTAATGAATACATGATAAGCCGGCTGAGTCAAAAGTTCATCTATGTAGTGAAATGGTTCTGCAAGGGTGTTGCCCTTATCAAGTCTTTAGTGCTATGAAAAAAAATCTTTATATTTAGTCTACAATTAAATAATTTGAACATCAAACCCCCATAAACTTTACTAAAACGTTTTTTTTTTAGCTAACCCTCTTTCAGCTCAATGAAAATTATCTGTTTTAGTTCATCTTCTTTTAGTTTTTGCTCAAATAAAATTGTTGGTAAAGTACTCAATTGAAGTTTAAATGTAAATAATTTATTTTACATAGCACTACAGCTTTGGTAAAGACAACAACTTTGACTCGATTTTCAACCATTTCATCATTTATTCAATAATTAACTTGAGTGCTTAAACATACATGAATAGAAAGTTAATTACACTACTAATAAAAATAAAGTTGGCAAAGGAATTAGCAATTGTAGATTTTTCAATAAATATAAAATTGAAAGGCTTTTTATTATATATTTCCTATTACAACATATAAAATATCTTTCAAAATAAGAGACTATATGTATTTAATTACTTTAAAATTTACAAATAATAATAATTTCTGAAATAATTTTTAATCTTAGTGTCAAATACACGAATTAAAGTATCATATGCGTGATAAACTACAAAATTTACCCATAAATGAAAATTTACTTGTGATTTAAGGGAGTGTAGATTTAATATATGCTTTATTATATACGAGTTAATATTAGAGAAGTATTTGTAAGCCGAAAAGATAGGTGTGCGGTTTATATCCGATAGTCTGAAGTGTGCGACGTGATAACTAGTGCAATGAGAAACATAACTGTATTAGTCATCTTTATTAAGGGAACTGTCAATCTGTGCTTGGCGGTACTCATGAATAATTAATAAATATAATTGTATTATTATTTTACCTATAAAATGGCTGGAAAACCAAATGAATAAAGTTGGCAGTATATATTAAAAATAAATACTTGATTAAACTAGAGGTAATTGAATCGGCAGGATTTGGTTGCATCAGAACGATTTACCTTTCTAAAATGGTTCTTTTAATTAATTAGAGTACAAATGTGATTTATACCAATGCTGTAGTATAAGTCAGCTACAATTATTGCAGATGTAAAAATAATTATATTGCTACTTAAGTCCTCGTCTCTATCAAGTCGAAATGGAATATTAAATGGATATATAATGGAAATTCCAACAGTTTACCTGTGTAAAACCTGTGTTTTACTATGACCGTATGTTATTAAACTCTACATCTGGGCAGACGATATTTATCGACGCAAAATCTCGTCAGATAGGATTTTATCGTTTACCGACATTGCAATTGTTAGATAAAACATATGGTACTTTAACGAGCCAGATATAAATGAAAATATGATATTCCCGTAATTTTGTATATAATTTATTTCTCTAGAGTATATTCAAGATTACAAAATGTCCTGCAAAATGAAGTTCATCAAGTGTCATGAAGTAGTTTGTGAAGGAGAAACTTTCAATTTTTTCAAAGTTCTCTTCAAAGTATGGTCGTATGGAATATCTGTTGGCAACATGTTATTCATTGATACATGCACAAAATTTGGTCTTTGAGCTGTTACTTTCTATCTGCTGTTGTTTTTTCTGTAATCAATTTTGTAAATGTTTGTTCTCTCATTTCTTTGTGAACATATCGATGTGATAAAATTGACTTGGAATTATCATTTTGTAAATGTATTTTATCTTGTTAATATCCTTCATATTTTTATTTTACAATTATATTCTACAAGGAATCGCAAATAAAATATACCCAAACATTAGAGAACTGCAGTCAGTGTTTCCTTGTTAGTAACTAACTGTATTCCTAAGGGCAAATGAAATTGTTTTACTTTGAGTTACGCTATTGAAACTTTGCTGGGGCATTATACTTTTTTTGCAACCATATTTTAATGAGAAAATTGATCCATGAAATATATATTACTATGGAGATACATAAGAAACATCATTTTGTACTTAAATAATTCGGGTTTATTCATATATATACACTTATGATATTTATATAAAATATGGAAAATAATATTTTTTAAATTAGTCACATTACTTACAAAATATTTCACAATAAATATTTATTGTTGCGAATATATACAAAATTGTAATTATTATGAAAATGTGAATAATGTGAGTATTCATAAATAATGTTTACTTCAGAGTACAAAATTGTAACTTTTATTTTGGTGTAAAGTTTGTATTTCAGTATTGAGAGGGGTTTGTCAACTGGAAATTTCAGAACCACTTCCGGAGAGACACAAGCGGAGGGTTAAAACAAACAAGTTGAACATTTGCATACGTGTGTAATGCCCGAATGTGTTTATCAGGAATGTTTGTTATTGTTCCAGTTCAAAATTCGAAGGGTAACATTTTATACCTTAAAAATAAATAGCTGAAAAATATATGGTAGAAATACAAAATTCACATTCATTTTATACTTAAATCTCTATTTTATACATTATAAATAATTTTTATTAAATAATAAAATTTGTTAGATTTCCATAGTTTCCATAATCAACATAACTTAAAATTTTTCGGTGATATTTGGTTTATCGTTCAGCTTCAGGCGAGTAGGTCACGCTGAGTACCCTCACTTGGGGCGATTTAACAAGAAAGACAGCTTTCCTCTTCAGTTTAGGGTTTTTGTATTTTTTTTATCATTTTCAGACGCATCTTTTACATTATTCGTACAAAGTATTGGACTTAGTTACTTATAGCACTAATCTAGGAGCATAAATTATAGAGTATGTTACTTCAATATATAAGTTATACATGCAGTCATATTGGTTTATTGGAGGGAAGTAGGTTTCGGTTATGTAAGGTTCTATGTCGGTGAGTAACTACTTTTAAATATTTTAAATGCTTTATTTTGTTAAAATAGTATTGATTAGAGAGCTATTGTAAACTCGTGGTCAAAGGTGATACAAAAGTTTAAGGAACAAAAATTAAATAAGCTGAAGTTATGCTCAGTATTCTATTAGTTTAAGTTTATGAAAATCTAATAATTTATATATTGTAAACGAGAAATTATTGTAATATGACAGAGCTTTATATTACGTGAGTTTTAAATGACTGAAAAACACAAGTTTTGTTTTACATCAAAGGGCACAAATTGGTTACCATGTTCTGGTAGGAAGATGGGTAATGGTGAGCCTCATGTTGGGTTAACATGGTTACACTAATCATCGGAGTCATGGAAAGTAAGTTAATGGCGGCTCACAACTATGGATCTATTATCATGATTTTATTGGTTGGGTTTTCTGTAGGTTCAAGACCAACTCACTCTGGAGTTATGGGTAATGTTTCGAAATATAGTTCCATGTTTTGTTTCTAGAATGCGTCCAAGTATATTGGGTAAGATTTTGAATTAGAAATAAAAGACATTTCTTGAAATATTCAACCTATTACTAAAATATATATAAATAAAATAGGTAAATGATCTAAGTATATGAAAATATCTTGCATTTTTCGTTTAATAAATTTACATAATATTGTTATATGAATATAAAAACCTATATAATTTTGTTAAAAATAAAGTTTTAATTTCTTGTACTGTGGGAATCTAATTTCAGTAACTTACTTGAAAGAAAATCTAAATTTAATTTTATTATTTCTAATAAAGTATTTCATTGTTAAAAATGTTGATTTTCATCTTTAAATATGGGTTTTTTCAAGTTGTATTAATAAAGTTTCTGTGTCTTGCTCTATGAGTTGCACGATGGACTCACAAACAAAGCAAAGCATATCTATGACGTCCTCAGACGAATGCTGAAAATTTCATGCTTACAAAAGGACACCAACTGGTGAAGGTTAGAAAAAACGAACAGCTAAAATAAGATCACAAAAAATTCACTTCTTGGGTTTTGGGATAGGACTCAGAAGATAGATTACTAATTACTTAGCCATATAGTATAGTAAAATACATGGTAAAAGATCTGTTGGAAAAACTAATGTTTGATGGATACCTGAGGATATAATTCGACCGTTCGTCATCAGAAATCTCTCGTGCTCAAGTGTCCAGATCTACGAATGTCATATAGATCGTCAACTTTCTATGGAAGACGGCATGGTAAGAAGAAGAATCAAACGTCAATCATTGGTTAAGAACAGGTTTTGCTGTTTTGAAGATAACCGGCTATCTTCAATCTTTCTAATCACGCGCCCAGAGTTCTCCCACACATTTAGCATCAGGAAGGTTTCAATTTTCTTCTGAAATCTGTTTTATATCCTGTGTTTATCCTTCTCCACACCTATCACTAAAATGTACCTCTCAGCGACACCATTGTGGAAGGTTTACATTATTGAAGCCTTCCAGCACTTATAGCTAATCCTCAGCTAAGAATTCCTAAAACCAGTCACGTAAAAACAGCATTTACAATATCTCTTCTTTTTTCTACCAGATGACAATGGCCTCATTGTGGCCAGTTAAATTAAAACGTAAAATGAAGTTTATAACTAAAAGAAAAGCTACAATATTAAATAAAAAAGTCATGCGTTGAGTACAAATAGAGTTGGATCTTTGTAAAATATATTATAAAAAGACAAATATTATTGTAAATTTTACTGATAATAATAATGACTTTACAAAGAGATAAAACTTGAAATAATTTACCTATTTGGCAACTGAAAAGTGACTTCATGACAAGTATTGAGCAGAAGGCAAGTGGCGATGTAAGTAGGTAAAGAAGAGAAACACACGCAATGGCTACTACATAAACACGAGTTCGCACATTGTATAGCGTAGGGCTGGCATCTATTAAGTGTTCTGTCGCAGTGCATGGTCTGATCCCTGGAGCAATGGATATTCATGTCAACAACCACGGGCGGAAGGTTACAGTTCCAGTACCTGCATCACCAGATAAAATTTCATTGCTCTAATGTAATTGACATTACATTATGCAGTTACTTCTTTATCGTTAGAGAAAAATTATTTTTAATTTCTAAAGATTTCTTCAAAATAGAAGGTAAATATATTGTATGAGCTTTTGAATTTATTCTATTATAAAGGTGTTTCAAAAGCGAGATATAACTGTAAAAGATAACTCGGATAAAAATAAAAACGATAATTTTATCCTATAAACAGCCCATGTATCCGCTACTTAAATAATAAGACCAATGAGATAAAGAAGAAAGATATCTTGGCTTTAGAACGTTACCTAAAGTTAGGACTACTTTCTTTGTTGTGATTCTGAGACTGTGGCGTTCCACTGAATTACAGACCTTGTAATATCTGTAAATTCTTGTAAACGAAATTCCCTTCTTCTGTTCAATTTACAAAAGTTTTTATCATGTTTCCAATCTCTAGAAACTACAGGATTCCAGAATGTCTTCGTACTAGGCACCGGATCTTTAGAGTATGTAAATTATTGAAACACACGGCGCTATATAGGCAAATCAGTGGCATGTTAGGCATGAGTTAAATAAAAGCGTATAAATGTAATAGTGTGATGTTTGACTAGTATTATTAAAAGATATATTGCGATGTATAGTAATATAAAAATGCAGTTTAAATTGACTTACTTTAAGAGAATAAGTAAAGAGAAGACACTAATGAAGAGGAAATAACATAGAGAGAGAGAGAGAGAGAAAATATGTGAGCAATGTATTACAATGGAGAATGGTTAGAGAGACAAACATGAAATAAAAAGAAAGTTAAGACGTATAGAAAACGTTTTCGTGGCAGGAAGAGAATTATATGGAAAATGTAAAAATTTAGGTTAAGGACCTAATTAAACGAACAGTGCCTAAGAGGGAGGGTGAACAGCAACTAAACGAAATATAGAAAGACAGAAGAAAGTTTTCGAAAGAGGGTCAGAATCTTCGACATAGCAGAATCTCCATCGTCAGATCAAGTGGCATCACTCTAATGTAAATGAAATTGCATTAGACAATTGCGTCATTAGATCTATTACACTTTTTTAAAATTGTTCTCGTAGATTATTATATTTCCAAAGATTGTTGAGGACATTAAAAAGTCTTCAATTGGAAGCTACTATATCTCTTCCCTAACCACTTAGTGCAATTAGCTACTACGTACTGATAAACTAGTTCAAGAATGATTATGATACTGCACAAAAACTAGTATGCGTGAGATAACGAATTAAATACCAGAGCTGTCACTGTAGCCTGTGAAAATTCAAAATTTGTTATATGCCTATATCGGCGAAAAGCTTTGAATAAATATATTCATTAAAAGTATTCTTGTTCTTGAAATATTTTTAATTTATTAATTATATATATATATATATATATATATATATATATATATATATATATATATATATATATATATATTAAATATGGTGATATGTTTTCTTGTAATATAGTTAATAAATTAAAAATATTTCAAAAACAATATATATTTATTAAAAGTAATCTTGTTTTTGAAATATTTTTAATTTAATAATTATATATATATATATATATATATATATATTATAGATTATATAACATTATATCTGCACTGTTATGAATGGTATACATAGATTATTATAACACTTTCAGATACCTTGTCAATTGTTAAACTCACAAAATTTACGGTAAACGTATTGAAAAAAAACGTTTCGTTAATTTGATGAAGAGTAATTGGCCGTTGCAAAAATCTGTAATTGCTTTGAACAAGGATTTAGGCCATAGCATCTAATATCACAAATATTCAAACTAATTGTACAACGGTTTGGAGATTAGGGAAGTGGAAAGGTTCGTAGGAACGTGAAACTAAAATAAAGACACGGCTGTTGGTTTACGAGTCATGCAAAATAAAAACTGTCGAAAAATTAAAAAATAATACATAAGACACGTGGAAAAAGTACATAATTATAAATAAATTAAGTAAGACAGAAAACCAGTTTTTAAATGTTGCCATTTACGACGTTGTAGATCATTACATTATTTTGTAAGAAACATCCTTTTCTAAATAAAATAATCAACACCTTCGTACAATGTTCTAAGAAAACTCGTAGAAGTTCCTTTATGACGTCATTATCTGTAACTGAGAGCCGCGACGTGTCCTATGGACTTCCTTATGCATGACGCTATGAATATGTAAACACTCTCAGATGCCTCATCTGTTCTGTGCAGACAGTGAACAGCTTTTATTGTAAAACCAGCAACATACACTGCTCTACCAAACTTATTGCAGAAGTATCTCTTTGTTAGTTTATGGACGTCCGTCTATTACTAAATGTTGCCGTTTATTTTCTCTAAGTGTATTATTTTAGCTCTATACTCAATTTTTATATCTTTTTTTAGTTTAACAGCTTTTATTCCTTTCTTCAATAATTTATATCTAACCGATGTCCCCAAACCTGTAAATTTGTTTTATTTTTTATTTCCCTATTATTATTCCTAATTTTATTTCTAGAATTTTGGTTTCTTTAAATTAAGGTTTTCGGGAAAACCCACTATCTACTTTTAATGACGACAACGCATTTTCCCTCAGCTTCCACTCCATAAGCTTTTCTTCCTACTACAGCGCAGCTTTGCTTGGGTTTGTTGACATGAATTAACAATGCCTACAGGTGATCAAGAAGTGCACTACGATGGAATACCTAATGGCCTTAAACCTTGCGCTGAAAAATGTAAACACACTTTGAATAATAACTCAGTCGTTTCACTTTGCCCCATCTTACCTTCATCATAATTTAAACGCCCTTTGTATAATTTTACTTTAGTAAATTTGTCAGGTTTTGTGGTGTACAAAAGTTATTTCCGTTACATTAGGGAACTATAAGGTTGAGTAAACAAAAAATAACTCCCAACCAATGACATATGTTAGAAAAACTCTGAAGGTTTCTTTTACTTTGACCATTCGAAAGAAGAAATGTGGGCAAAGTTACGTGTCCGCAGCCCAATATTATAATCTTTTGGTTCCATGTACGTATCTTCACTGGTAGAGTGGAACTGTGAGTTCTTAGGTGTAATTTCGTCGTTAATTTAGAATCAACCCAAGGACCTTTAACTTAGCAAAAAGTGCACGCAGACCTTGATTACGCAGCCAATTTAAGTACAATTTCTTATATTTCAATATTACACTGTAACTCACATTTGTAAAAGGTTTTGGATCCAAAATTAGATTTTTC
>JBAIZL010000010.1:18614060-18649060 GCA_036971475.1 Prosapia bicincta
TAGAAGAACCACTTTCAATAAAGTCATGTTTTAAAATATTACACACAATAAAGCTATAAAATGTAAGAGAAGCACGTGGTAGAAACAAAAGTAAGGAACAAATACATATTTATATGGAGAATATATGTCTTTCCAGATGGCAGAAGGTAGCAATATTCTTGCTTGTTGCCGCAGATGTTACAGAATAAAGTTTCCATTGCACATCTTTAAAAGACGAAATTTATTGTTTATATTTTCTCGTAAACAATAAAATATCTTTTGCTATTGACAACAAGTGACATAAACTGTAAGCTAAAATAAACAGTTTTATACCTTAAACTAACATTATTTTGGTTGAATAAATAAATCTTACAATGTTGTAATTATATAATAAAAATTATAACACGAAATTGTAAATACGTGGCATATTAAATAAATTGACTAGAACGTTTGGTTGAAATTTCAGGAACATCTGCATAATAAAACTTCATTTGTTCACTCCAATCCTTCACTGTATCATTCATCGCAACCCTAACTTTACCCTTTCTAATTTCCGCTTGTCTCACTTTGCCAATTGTCTTTCATTCACTCTCCCTTGCACATTCTATTTCACAGAATCCTTCATTGTATCATTCATCGCCACCCTAACTTTACCCTTTCTAATTTCCGCTTGTCTCACTTTGCCAATTGTCTTTCATCCACTCTCCTTTGCACATTCTATTTCACAGAATCCTTCATTGTATCATTCATCGCAACCCTAACTTCACCCTTTCTAATTTCCGCTTGTCTCACTTTGCCAATTGTCTTTCATCCACTCTCCCTTGCACATTCTATTTCACAGAATCCTTCATTGTATCATTCATCGCAACCCTAACTTTACCCTTTCTAATTTCCGTTTGTCTCACTTTGCCAATTGTCTTTCATCCACTCTCCTTTGCACATTCTATTTCACAGAATCCTTCATTGTATCATTCATCGCAACCCTAACTTCACCCTTTCTAATTTCCGCTTGTCTCACTTTGCCAATTGTCTTTCATCCACTCTCCCTTGCACATTCTATTTCACAGAATCCTTCATTGTATCATTCATCGCAACCCTAACTTTACCCTTTCTAATTTCCGCTTGTCTAAATTTGCCAATTGTCTTTCATCCAATATGTTTTGCTTCGATCCACTCTCCCTTGCACATTCTATTTCACAGAATCCTTCAGACTTTTCCTAAACAATAACCTAGAGAATTTCATTTCTTCTTCTATAACTTATTCTTCTTTCATTCCCACCTTTCTTTTCACCTTAACTTCAATTTAACCGTGTTCCTTACTTCTAAAGTTCACACTTGAAATTCACTTATTAGTTTTTCTTTCTTTCGTCACTTTTCCAGGTTTCTGAACCGTACATAATAATATTACCTTCTTTTTATCTCGCCCCGTCAATAGTATTTATTCTTTTGTGACTCAACCACACTTCTTTGTTATTTTCTTCTCGTTTCTAACCCTATTTTAGTCAAAACGCCTCCAATTAGGGATTCCATTTTATCTTGCATTTAATAGCACGTTCATTTTAAAAAAAACACTCTACATCTGTGAATTTAATTATCCGACTAAAGAAAAGACAAGATTTTATGGATTGAATCTATTTAATTACGTGTTAGTACGTTAAACATTCTTACTAGTACTCGTAATTTGTATTTAACTATTTTATGTTTGTTTACAAAATAAATTATCCAAATCTAGAGACTACGCAAGTTATAAGATACAATTTGGTAGCGAGTCGCTGTCTCTCTTCACCGCACTGAAGGCATTCTAGTATGCGCCCCGCACACGTGACTATATAATATCATCCCATACTCTTAGTACCATTACTGCCCTTCTTTTAGTCATACGCTCCTATTTTTCTCCTTATAGGAGGGATTAATGGGTGCGTGACCCTGCAGTCTTGATGCCCTTACATTCTATGTTTCTACCAAAATCATTCAGTAAAATATTATAGTCTTTCTGCTTAATTAGCTTAAAGTTACAGACATAAATGAAAGCAATTAAATTTATCCTTGTTAAAATCTTTAAATTTAAAATTATTAGCTAGGATAATTTAACGTTTTCTTCTAGAAATGTATATAATAAATTTAGGCTGGTCGAACATAGGTAGATGAAATCTTGTGGACTATGTGGCTAAAGTGACTTATACCCAGAGAGTGTTGTACGGTATAAGCAACAATTTTACATTCATTTTATTAGAATATCATTATAAATGTTTATCAAAAAGAATATTTTAGTTACAATTTATTGATGGAACATTATGTGTCAAAGGAGAGTGTTTATAAAATGTGACGATGTTGGTATAAAAATTATTAACAATATACAGTCTATAATGTCTATTTATGGTGTTCGATATTTGTAAGAAATTCAATTTCTTTTAACAACAGTATTTGAAAATGATCAAAAGGAAATTAGAAATATAAATAATCAAAGTTTAGGAAAAAAGCAGTTAAGAGCTCAGTAGCGTTGTTATATATAACGACCATGTTAAGTTTAGCCATATTTACACTCATGGTTGTATCCAGTACTTTTATTAGTTCCTAAGGGGACTCTAATAGTGGGTCAGCTTATTTAGCTTCAGGACAGTGTGTTTAATTAGAAAGGTTGCTATTAGTTAGGAAGGGGCAAACGGCTTAATTATTTCATCAAGCTTCCCCGAGGCTGAGGGTATTTGCATAACGGCTAAGCTTGTATTGTCACTAGAATCAACAGGATGAGACAATTAAGAGTAGACCTAATGAGCCTCGATATCAAATTACAAATTTAATACATAGCTTTTCCACGAAGTGTTCATTGTTTAGTTTTCATATTGGATCTTTAATAACATCAGAACAGTGTTTTAAGAATATTCTCTTACTTTGATACCAAATTTCATCGTCATGCGATATGCTCTTCCCCATACTATATATACACTATGCCTACTATACATACTATAGTATGTTCTTCGCCATACTATCTATACACTATGCCTACTATACATACTATAATATGTTCTTCGCCATACTATATATACACTATGCCTACTATACATACTATAGTATGTTCTTCGCCATACTATCTATACACTATGCCTACTATACATACTATAGTATGTTGTTCGCCATACTATATATACACTATGCCTACTATACATACTATAGTATGTTCTTCGCCATACTATATATACACTATGCCTACTATACATACTATAGTATGTTGTTCGCCATACTATATATACACTATGCCTACTATACATACTATAGTATGTTGTTCGCCATACTATATATACACTATGCCTACTATACATACTATAGTATGTTCTTCGCCATACTATATATACACTATGCCTACTATACATACTATAGTATGTTCTTCGCCATACTATATATACACTATGCCTACTATACATACTATAGTATGTTCTTCGCCATACTATATATACACTATGCCTACTATACATACTATAGTATGTTGTTCGCTATACTATATATACACTATGCCTACTATACATACTATAGTATGTTGTTCGCCATACTATATATACACTATGCCTACTATACATACTATAGTATGTTCTTCGCCATACTATATATACACTATGCCTACTATACATACTATAGTATGTTGTTCGCTATACTATATATACACTATGCCTACTATACATACTATAGTATGTTCTTCGCCATACTATATATACACTATGCCTACTATACATACTATAGTATGTTGTTCGCCATACTATATATACACTATGCCTACTATACATACTATAGTATGTTCTTCGCCATACTATATATACACTATGCCTACTATACATACTATAGTATGTTGTTCGCCATACTATATATACACTATGCCTACTATACATACTATAGTATGTTGTTCGCCATACTATATATACACTATGCCTACTATACATACTATAGTATGTTCTTCGCCATACTATATATACACTATGCCTACTATACATACTATAGTATGTTGTTCGCCATACTATATATACACTATGCCTACTATACATACTATAGTATGTTCTTCGCCATACTATATATACACTATGCCTATTATACATACTATAGTATGTTCTTCGCCATACTATATATACACTATGCCTACTATACATACTATAGTATGTTCTTCGCCATACTATATATACACTATGCCTACTATACATACTATAGTATGTTCTTCGCCATACTATATATACACTATGCCTACTATACATACTATAGTATGTTCTTCGCCATACTATATATACACTATGCCTACTATACATACTATAATATGTTCTTCGCCATACTATATATACACTATGCCTACTATACATACTATAGTATGTTGTTCGCTATACTATATATACACTATGCCTACTATACATACTATAGTATGTTGTTCGCCATACTATATATACACTATGCCTACTATACATACTATAGTATGTTCTTCGCCATACTATATATACACTATGCCTACTATACATACTATAGTATGTTCTTCGTCATACTATATATACACTATGCCTACTATACATACTATAGTATGTTGTTCGCTATACTATCTATACACTATGCCTACTATACATACTATAGTATGTTGTTCGCCTAACTATATATACACTATGCCTACTATACATACTATAGTATGTTCTTCGCCATACTATATATACACTATGCCTACTATACATACTATAGTATGTTGTTCGCCATACTATATATACACTATGCCTACTATACATACTATAGTATGTTGTTCGCCATACTATATATACACTATGCCTACTATACATACTATAGTATGTTCTTCGCCATACTATATATACACTATGCCTACTATACATACTATAGTATGTTCTTCGCCATACTATATATACACTATGCCTACTATACATACTATAGTATGTTCTTCGCCATACTATATATACACTATGCCTACTATACATACTATAGTATGTTGTTCGCTATACTATATATACACTATGCCTACTATACATACTATAGTATGTTGTTCGCCATACTATATATACACTATGCCTACTATACATACTATAGTATGTTCTTCGCCATACTATATATACACTATGTCTACTATACATACTATAGTATGTTTTTCGCCATACTATATATACGCTATGCCTACTATACATACTATAGTATGTTCTTCGCCATACTATATATACACTATGCCTACTATACATACTATAGTATGTTCTTCGCCATACTATATATACACTATGCCTACTATACATACTATAGTATGTTCTTCGCCATACTATATATACACTATGCCTACTATAAATACTATAGTATGTTGTTCGCCATACTATATATACACTATGCCTACTATACATACTATAGTATGTTCTTCGCCATACTATATATACACTATGCCTACTATACATACTATAGTATGTTCTTCTATATATATACATACTATAGTATGTTCTTCGCCATACTATATATACACTATGCCTACTATACATACTATAGTATGTTCTTCGCCATACTATATATACACTATGCCTACTATACATACTATAGTATGTTCATCGCCATACTATATATACACTATGCCTACTATACATACTATAATATGTTCTTCGCCATACTGTATATACACTATGCCTACTATACATACTATAGTATGTTCTTCGCCATACTATATATACACTATGCCTACTATACATACTATAGTATGTTGTTCGCCATACTATATATACACTATGCCTACTATACATACTATAGTATGTTCTTCGCCATACTATATATACACTATGCCTACTATACATACTATAGTATGTTCTTCGCCATACTATATGTACACTATGCCTACTATACATACTATAATATGTTCTTCGCCATACTATATATACACTATGCCTACTATACATACTATAGTAGGTTCTTCGCCATACTATATATACACTATGCCTACTATACATACTATAGTATGTTCTTCGCCATACTATATGTACACTATGCCTACTATACATACTATAGTATGTTCTTCGCCATACTATATATACACTATGCCTACTATACATACTATAATATGTTCTTCGCCATACTATATATACACTATGCCTACTATACATACTATAGTATGTTCTTCGCCATACTATATGTACACTATGCCTACTATACATACTATAATATGTTCTTCGCCATACTATATATACACTATGCCTACTATACATACTATAGTATGTTGTTCGCCATACTATATATACACTATGCCTACTATACATACTATAGTATGTTCTTCGCCATACTATATATACACTATGCCTACTATACATACTATAGTATGTTGTTCGCCATACTATATATACACTATGGCTACTATACATACTATAGTATGTTCTTCGCCATACTATATATACACTATGCCTACTATACATACTATAGTATGTTTTTCGCCATACTATATATACACTATGCCTACTATACATACTATAGTATGTTCTTCGCCATACTATATATACACTATGCCTACTATACATACTATAGTATGTTTTTCGCCATACTATATATACACTATGCCTATTATACATACTATAGTATGTTCTTCGCCATACCATATATACACTATGCCTACTATACATACTATAGTATGTTCTTCGCCATACTATATATACACTATGCCTACTATACATACTATAGTATGTTCTTCGCCATACTATATATACACTATGCCTACTATACATACTATAGTATGTTCTTCGCCATACTATAAATACACTATGCCTACTATACATACTATAATATGTTCTTCGCCATACTATATATACACTATGCCACCTATACATACTATAGTATGTTCTTCGCCATACTATATGTACACTATGCCTACTATACATACTATAATATGTTCTTCGCCATACTATATGTACACTATGCCTACTATACATACTATAGTATGTTGTTCGCCATACTATATGTACACTATGCCTACTATACATACTATAATATGTTCTTCGCCATACTATATATACACTATGCCTACTATACATACTATAGTATGTTCTTCGCCATACTATATATACACTATGCCTACTATACATACTATAGTATGTTGTTCGCCATACTATATATACACTATGCCTACTATACATACTATAGTATGTTCTTCGCCATACTATATATACACTATGCCTACTATACATACTATAGTATGTTTTTCGCCATACTATATATACACTATGCCTACTATACATACTATAGTATGTTCTTCGCCATACTATATATACACTATGCCTACTATACATACTATAGTATGTTGTTCGCCATACTATATATACACTATGCCTACTATACATACTATAGTATGTTGTTCGCCATACTATATATACACTATGCCTACTATACATACTATAGTATGTTCTTCGCCATACTATATATACACTATGCCTACTATACATACTATAGTATGTTGTTCGCCATACTATATATACACTATGCCTACTATACATACTATAGTATGTTCTTCGCCATACTATATATACACTATGCCTACTATACATACTATAATATGTTCTTCGCCATACTATATATACACTATGCCTACTATACATACTATAGTATGTTCTTCGCCATACTATATGTACACTATGCCTACTATACATACTATAATATGTTCTTCGCCATACTATATATACACTATGCCTACTATACATACTATAGTATGTTGTTCGCCATACTATATGTACACTATGCCTACTATACATACTATAATATGTTCTTCGCCATACTATATATACACTATGCCTACTATACATACTATAGTATGTTCTTCGCCATACTATATATACACTATGCCTACTATACATACTATAGTATGTTGTTCGCCATACTATATATACACTATGCCTACTATACATACTATAGTATGTTGTTCGCCATACTATATATACACTATGCCTACTATACATACTATACTATGTTGTTCGCCATACTATATATACACTATGCCTACTATACATACTATAATATGTTCTTCGCCATACTATATATACACTATGCCTACTATACATACTATAGTATGTTGTTCGCCATACTATATATACACTATGCCTACTATACATACTATAGTATGTTCTTCGCCATACTATATATACACTATGCCTATTATACATACTATAGTATGTTCTTCGCCATACTATATATACACTATGCCTACTATACATACTATAGTATGTTCTTCGCCATACTATATATACACTATGCCTACTATACATACTATAATATGTTCTTCGCCATACTATATATACACTATGCCTACTATACATACTATAGTATGTTCTTCGCCATACTATATGTACACTATGCCTACTATACATACTATAATATGTTCTTCGCCATACTATATATACACTATGCCTACTATACATACTATAGTATGTTGTTCGCCATACTATATGTACACTATGCCTACTATACATACTATAATATGTTCTTCGCCATACTATATATACACTATGCCTACTATACATACTATAGTATGTTCTTCGCCATACTATATATACACTATGCCTACTATACATACTATAGTATGTTGTTCGCCATACTATATATACACTATGCCTACTATACATACTATAGTATGTTGTTCGCAATACTATATATACACTATGCCTACTATACATACTATACTATGTTCTTCGCCATACTATATATACACTATGCCTACTATACATACTATAATATGTTCTTCGCCATACTATATATACACTATGCCTACTATACATACTATAGTATGTTCTTCGCCATACTATATATACACTATGCCTACTATACATACTATAGTATGTTGTTCGCCATACTATATATACACTATGCCTACTATACATACTATAGTATGTTCTTCGCCATACTATATATACACTATGCCTACTATACATACTATAGTATGTTCTTCGCCATACTATATATACACTATGCCTACTATACATACTATAGTATGTTCTTCGCCATACTATATATACACTATGCCTACTATACATACTATAGTATGTTCTTCGCCATACTATATATACACTATGCCTACTATACATACTATAATATGTTCTTCGCCATACTATATATACACTATGCCTACTATACATACTATAGTATGTTCTTCGCCATACTATATGTACACTATGCCTACTATACATACTATAATATGTTCTTCGCCATACTATATATACACTATGCCTACTATACATACTATAGTATGTTGTTCGCCATACTATATGTACACTATGCCTACTATACATACTATAATATGTTCTTCGCCATACTATATATACACTATGCCTACTATACATACTATAGTATGTTCTTCGCCATACTATATATACACTATGCCTACTATACATACTATAGTATGTTGTTCGCCATACTATATATACACTATGCCTACTATACATACTATAGTATGTTCTTCGCCATACTATATATACACTATGCCTACTATACATACTATAGTATGTTCTTCGCCATACTATATATACACTATGCCTACTATACATACTATAGTATGTTCTTCGCCATACTATATATACACTATGCCTACTATACATACTATAGTATGTTGTTCGCCATACTATATATACACTATGCCTACTATACATACTATAGTATGTTCTTCGCCATACTATATATACACTATGCCTACTATACATACTATAGTATGTTCTTCGCCATACTATATATACACTATGCCTTCTATACATACTATAGTATGTTCTTCGCCATACTATATATACACTATGCCTACTATACATACTATAATATGTTCTTCGCCATACTATATATACACTATGCCTACTATACATACTATAGTATGTTCTTCGCCATACTATATGTACACTATGCCTACTATACATACTATAATATGTTCTTCGCCATACTATATATACACTATGCCTACTATACATACTATAGTATGTTGTTCGCCATACTATATGTACACTATGCCTACTATACATACTATAATATGTTCTTCGCCATACTATATATACACTATGCCTACTATACATACTATAGTATGTTCTTCGCCATACTATATATACACTATGCCTACTATACATACTATAGTATGTTGTTCGCCATACTATATATACACTATGCCTACTATACATACTATAGTATGTTGTTCGCCATACTATATATACACTATGCCTACTATACATACTATACTATGTTCTTCGCCATACTATATATACACTATGCCTACTATACATACTATAATATGTTCTTCGCCATACTATATATACACTATGCCTACTATACATACTATAGTATGTTCTTCGCCATACTATATGTACACTATGCCTACTATACATACTATAATATGTTCTTCGCCATACTATATATACACTATGCCTACTATACATACTATAGTAGGTTCTTCGCTATACTATATATACACTATGCCTACTATACATACTATAATATGTTCTTCGCCATACTATATATACACTATGCCTACTATACATACTATAGTATGTTCTTCGCCATACTATATGTACACTATGCCTACTATACATACTATAATATGTTCTTCGCCATACTATATATACACTATGCCTACTATACATACTATAATATGTTCTTCGCCATACTATATATACACTATGCCTACTATACATACTATAGTATGTTCTTCGCCATACTATATGTACACTATGCCTACTATACATACTATAATATGTTCTTCGCCATACTATATATACACTATGCCTACTATACATACTATAGTAGGTTCTTCGCTATACTATATATACACTATGCCTACTATACATACTATAGTATGTTCTTCGCCATACTATAGAAATTCGATCGAATAGCCAGTTATTTATAACTTTGACAATTTTCGAAACATTTCTGCCAATGCTCAAGTAAAAAGAGATTTAAATATTTTGTTAAATAATATCTTACTGTATTTATATTTATCCAAATATTGAAGCGAGGCATTTAAAGTTAAACATTGTTTCATATTAAATTCCACAAATATACCGACAACAGGAAAGCGTACATTTTTGAACGTTTTTTGGATGCGTATATCATCTATTGTAAAAGTTAGTCCATTCTTGGTTGTGACGTTGACGTGCCTCTAATAACGCTGCCACGTCACTTGCTGTGTTGACATGTGTCACGTGGAAAGGGCTGAGCGGGGAGGTGACCTTAACATGAAAACAGTTAGGTCTTTGTAATTGTTGAACAATATTTAATTCCTTCAACAATTGTTGATGAAATATAAATGATAAAATCAAATATAAAATGACAATCATTATAAATTCAAGTTATTTATAAAACGTGGCGCTATGCCAAACTACGTTGTATGAGTTATTTATAAAACGTGGCGCTATGCCAAACTACGTTGTATGAGTTATTTATAAAACGTGGCGCTATGCCAAACTACGTTGTATGATTTATTTATAATACATGGCGCTATGCCAAACTACGTTGTATGAGTTATTTATAAAACGTGGCGCTATGCCAAACTACGTTGTATAAGTTATTTATAAAACGTGGCGCTATGCCAAACTACGTTGTATAAGTTATTTATAAAACGTGGCGCTATGCCAAACTACGTTGTATAAGTTATTTATAAAACGTGGCGCTATGCCAAACTACGTTGTATAAGTTATTTATAAAACGTGGCGCTATGCCAAACTACGTTGTATAAGTTATTTATAAAACGTGGCGCTATGCCAAACTACGTTGTATAAGTTATTTATAAAACGTGGCGCTATGCCAAACTACGTTGTATAAGTTATTTATAAAACGTGGCGCTATGCCAAACTACGTTGTATAAGTTATTTATAAAACGTGGCGCTATGCCAAACTATGTTGTATAAGTTATTTATAAAACGTGGCGCTATGCCAAACTACGTTGTATAAGTTATTTATAAAACGTGGCGCTATGCCAAACTACGTTGTATAAGTTATTTATAAAACGTGGCGCTATGCCAAACTACGTTGTATAAGTTATTTATAAAACGTGGCGCTATGCCAAACTACGTTGTATAAGTTATTTATAAAACGTGGCGCTATGCCAAACTACGTTGTATAAGTTATTTATAAAACGTGGCGCTATGCCAAACTACGTTGTATAAGTTATTTATAAAACGTGGCGCTATGCCAAACTACGTTGTATAAGTTATTTATAAAACGTGGCGCTATGCCAAACTACGTTGTATAAGTTATTTATAAAACGTGGCGCTATGCCAAACTACGTTGTATAAGTTATTTATAAAACGTGGCGATATGCCAAACTACGTTGTATAAGTTATTTATAAAACGTGGCGTTATGCCAAACTACGTTGTATAAGTTATTTATAAAACGTGGCGCTATGCCAAACTACGTTGTATAAGTTATTTATAAAACGTGGCGCTATGCCAAACTACGTTGTATAAGTTATTTATAAAACGTGGCGCTATGCCAAACTACGTTGTATAAGTTATTTATAAAACGTGGCGCTATGCCAAACTACGTTGTATAAGTTATTTATAAAACGTGGCGTTATGCCAAACTACGTTGTATACGTTATTTATAAAACGTGGCGCTATGCCAAACTACGTTGTATAAGTTATTTATAAAACGTGGCGCTATGCCAAACTACGTTGTATAAGTTATTTATAAAACGTGGCGCTATGCCAAACTACGTTGTATAAGTAATTTATAAAACGTGGCGCTATGCCAAACTACGTTGTATAAGTTATTTATAAAACGTGGCGCTATGCCAAACTACGTTGTATAAGTTATTTATAAAACGTGGCGCTATGCCAAACTACGTGTTATAAGTTATTTATAAAACGTGGCGCTATGCCAAACTACGTTGTATAAGTTATTTATAAAACGTGGCGCTATGCCAAACTACGTTGTATAAGTTATTTATAAAACGTGGCGCTATGCCAAACTACGTTGTATAAGTTATTTATAAAACGTGGCGCTATGCCAAACTACGTTGTATAAGTTATTTATAATACGTGGCGCTATGCCAAACTACGTTGTATAAGTTATTTATAAAACGTGGCGCTATGCCAAACTACGTTGTATAAGTTATTTATAATACGTGGCGCTATGCCAAACTACGTTGTATAAGTTATTTATAAAACGTGGCGCTATGCCAAACTACGTTGTATAAGTTATTTATAAAACGTTGCGCTATGCCAAACTACATTGTATAAGTTATTTATAAAACGTGGCGCTATGCCAAACTACTTTGTATAAGTTATTTATAAAACGTGGCGCTATGCCAAACTACGTTGTATAAGTTATTTATAAAACGTGGCGCTATGCCAAACTACGTTGTATAAGTTATTTATAAAACGTGGCGCTATGCCAAACTACGTTGTATAAGTTATTTATAAAACGTGGCGCTATGCCAAACTACGTTGTATAAGTTATTTATAAAACGTGGCGCTATGCCAAACTACGTTGTATAAGTTATTTATAAAACGTGGCGCTATGCCAAACTACGTTGTATAAGTTATTTATAAAACGTGGCGCTATGCCAAACTACGTTGTATGAGTTATTTATAAAACGTGGCGCTATGCCAAACTACGTTGTATGAGTTATTTATAAAACGTGGCGCTATGCCAAACTACGTTGTATGAGTTTTTTATAAAACGTGGCGCTATGCCAAACTACGTTGTATAAGTTATTTATAAAACGTGGCTCTATGCCAAACTACGTTGTATGAGTTATTTATAAAACGTGGCGCTATGCCAAACTACGTTGTATGAGTTTTTTATAAAACGTGGCGCTATGCCAAACTACGTTGTATAAGTTATTTATAAAACGTGGCGCTATGCCAAACTACGTTGTATGAGTTATTTATAAAACGTGGCGCTATGCCAAACTACGTTGTATGAGTTATTTATAAAACGTGGCGCTATGCCAAACTACGTTGTATGAGTTTTTTATAAAACGTGGCGCTATGCCAAACTACGTTGTATGAGTTTTTTATAAAACGTGGCGCTATGCCAAACTACGTTGTATGAGTTATTTATAAAACGTGGCGCTATGCCAAACTACGTTGTATGAGTTATTTATAAAACGTGGCGCTATGCCAAACTACGTTGTATGAGTTTTTTATAAAACGTGGCGCTATGCCAAACTACGTTGTATAAGTTATTTATAAAACGTGGCTCTATGCCAAACTACTTTGTATAAGTTATAACAGTATAATTAGCCGAAGAGTTTTAGCTTTGTAACGCCAAAAATAATACTCTATCATATGTTTGGTTACAATAATAAGTTTTTTAACGATGCTGGTTACATAGCATCGTTTGTTTTTCAGTAATCGGTAAGATAAAAGTAAATATAAAATCTAGTATATATTTGAGCTAAATCTATCCTAAACTGACACATACTAGGAATTTGTATTACATTTATATTGTAATGTAGTACAACACACTACAGTAATGATGGTACATTATGTGTCAAAGGAGAGTGTTTATAAAATGAGACGATGTTGGTATAATAATTATTAACAATATACAGTCTATAATGTCTATTTATGGTGTTCGATATTTGTAACAAATTCAATTTCTTTTAACAAAAGTATTTGAAAAAGTATGATCAAAAGGAAATTAGAAATATAAATAATCAAAGTTTAGGGAAAAACAGTTAAGAGCTCAGTAGCGTTGTTATATATATATATATATATATATATATATATATATATATATATATATATTTATATATTGTCAGTTTAATAGCATCTGCCGTCGCTGTCCGATTTATAAACTGTACCTCGCTACTTTCCTATTGTATCAGTGTTCTTACGGATTTATTGATGGTTTTTCCTCATGTTAGTCAGCCTCTTCCTTTTTTCTTCTTTCCTTGGTCATCCTTTCCATAGCAACTCTCTTTAATCTTCCCTCCGATATCCATTTTCCGTGTCCGAACCATATCAGCTGTCTCTTCTAAGTCGCCTTTACGACTGTCCCCTTCTGCTCTATCATGACTCCATTGTTTTCGTTTGTCCATTGTTCTCGTCTAGAGATTTGCCGTGATCTCCTAAGAGCGTCCATTTCAACTAGGTTCATCTTGCTTTTGTCTGCTTGATACATTACCCACATTCCATTATTCTAAGATACTCTTTAGTATGGTGTTATGTATTTGTTTTTCCCGTCCTCTTGTTATTTATTCATTTCCCCATATTCGGTTTAGTCGTTTTACTGATCTACGTCGCTGTATCACTGATTGTTTTATTTGAAAAAGTATTATTTATAAAAAGTATTTTAATAATGATTGATAATCTTTAAAAGATAAATAAAGAAGGAGAATGTGATTCAAATGTTACTTATGAAGTTAAGTAATTTTCTCTCCTGCATAGTAATTATTTACCTAAACTATTTTGCATATCTCTGTATTCAGCTTTATTTCTTTTCTAGTTTAATAGTTTTAACCAATTGTTTTTTCTTTTCAATTTTGTCAAGTGTAACCGTCATTTTAATTTTCCATTATACTATTCGGCTAACTGTTGACAAATCTATTTGCCTTTTGCAAATAAAATAAATAAATCTGTGTGTATTGATATACTAGTATTCGGAGAGGTGAGTTACTTTATATTGTATTACGCATTGTATATTATATTTTTTTGGAAGCAGGCCAGGTATTTGCACCTGATTATCGGAATTTTTCCATTAAATTGCAATTATATAGAAATGGTCCGCCATTCGCCTTACTGTGTAAATAAAGCCACTAATTAGCAATGGAAGTGAGCTAGTTTCCCTTAATATGAAGAACGACTTTATTTTATCATTACAGGCCTCTTTTAAATAAAGATAATTTTACATTTCTTAGTCCAAAAGGATTTATTACTGTAACCTTTTTCTTTTGCTAAAACTGGATCCATATTTGTAGAGATTTATTAAAGTTATTAAAAACCCTTACACAATTAAATGTGGTAACTGTAATATATATATTTATACATTGGCTTGGTGTAGCAGTCTATAGGTACGACTAACCAGTGCCTGGGATCTTTCTGTGCACATTTATTATAAAAAGAAATAACAAATCGTCATACATTTACCAACTCTTACTTTATCATCATCAGCCTATTTTCACTCCAAAAAAGCAATTTGTCCTAATGAACCAATTTACGGAGTTGTCATGGTTACGAAAGTCTGAGTCCTCCTACGGATTCTGTATCTAATATTGTTTTGTAGAATGAAATAAAAGCCAGGTATGGGCACAAAGTTAGTCCCTCCCTGATACTTTGAGCTGTCAATGTCAAAGCTCCCAGAAAGATGAGGCTGTGGGGATATCAGAAGAAAGGGTGCGAAACCTCTTGCAAGTTTTGCAGCATTTGCTGAATTCATTTGCGACATTCACAGCAATCTTTGAACCAATTTAGGAAGGATCCGACTGATTTTGTGCAGCGATTTGTCCTCATAGATAAGACATGGGTTCACCGCTACCCACTTGAAACTAAACAACATTCGAAACAGTGAGTGGAATCTGGTGGTCCAGCACCAAATAAAGCGAAGTCGATCGCACTGCTGGAAAGTTCATGCCTAGATAATTTTGGGATGAAAAAAGGAACTTGTAATTTGATTACCTTGTAGAAGGCAGAACAATTAAGGGTGAATATTATTCCAAACCTCTGGAACAGATGGATTTCAAAACTCGCGAGAAGAGGCCTGACTTGAAGAAGAAAAAAGTAATATTTCATCAAGACAACGCATCTGTTCACAAAAGTGTGCTGCTATAGGAAGATTCCTAGATAAACTCGGCGATCCCCCCTACTCTCGGCGATCCCCCCTACTCTCGGCGATCCCCCCTACTCTCGGCACCCTCGGACTTCCATCTCACTTCGATCCTGAAGAAATTGGTATCTGTCAAGCTCTACGTGTCCAGTGAGATAGTTGAGATGAAACTTTCAACAGCCTTCCAGACTCTCACTTCCGGGAAGGAATACTGATGTTGGAAAAACGCTGGAAGAGTGTTGAAGTCAAGGGAGGTTATGTAGAAACGTAAAATCTTTTTAATTTGAAAATCACGACCTTTCCTTGTCAGGCTGAGACCTTTTCACCCTTCCCTGGTATAGGATATAGGTCAAATTTATATAGTTATTGAAATTACATATTTGTTTTTAAAATAGCATGAAATAGACAGGTTATATAGTAATTTATTGTAGGTTCCAAATTATAAGGGTACATCACACTCTCATAAGCGATCTTAGAGTACAATTATCTCACTCGATTTCAGGTGTATTTTTCAATCTATTTTTAGGTTCAGATTTTATTGTTTTCATAATGACATAATTAAAAGGTCTATACAATACCCAAATATGTAGGGAAAAATTCATAGATGTAGTAATTTTAGGATTAAATAATTCACTGTCTTAAAACATTTGGGTTATTTTTTTTATATATATATTTATCTAGTTTAATTAAATGACAACTTTGATTATAATTAACAAATGCTAGTTAAATACTTATCTCTTGTTCAAAACAAAAGTTTTATTTGATATTATAAATAAATTATAACAAATACACTTTCTTGTAAAAGTCAATAGAATAGATTTTATGTGGGTGTAAGGGTAAGAATTGTACCATGAGAGAGTTTATAAAACAGTTCATACTATATACAGTGCGACATATTTCTGCACTAATCCATATAATGTTTTGTATCTCTGCGGATGTAGTAAGAGTAAGAATTGTACCATGAGAGAGTTTATAAAACAGCTCATACTATATACAGTGCGACATATTTCTGCACTAATCCATATAATGTTTTGTATCTCTGCGGATGTAGTAAGAGTAAGAATTGTACCATGAGAGAGTTTATAAAACAGCTCATACTATATACAGTGCGACATATTTCTGCACTAATCCATATAATGTTTTGTATCTCTGCGGATGTAGTAAGAGTAAGAATTGTACCATGAGAGAGTTTATAAAACAGCTCATACTATATACAGTGCGACATATTTCTGCACTAATCCATATAATGTTTTGTATCTCTGCGGATGTAGTAAGAGTAAGAATTGTACCATGAGAGAGTTTATAAAACAGCTCATACTATATACAGTGCGACATATTTCTGCACTAATCCATATAATGTTTTGTATCTCTGCGGATGTAGTAAGAGTAAGAATTGTACCATGAGAGAGTTTATAAAACAGCTCATACTATATACAGTGCGACATATTTCTGCACTAATCCATATAATGTTTTGTATCTCTGCGGATGTAGTAAGAGTAAGAATTGTACCATGAGAGAGTTTATAAAACAGCTCATACTATATACAGTGCGACATATTTCTGCACTAATCCATATAATGTTTTGTATCTCTGCGGATGTAGTAAGAGTAAGAATTGTACCATGAGAGAGTTTATAAAACAGCTCATACTATATACAGTGCGACATATTTCTGCACTAATCCATATAATGTTTTGTATCTCTGCGGATGTAGTAAGAGTAAGAATTGTACCATGAGAGAGTTTATAAAACAGCTCATACTATATACAGTGCGACATATTTCTGCACTAATCCATATAATGACTTGTATCTCTGCGGATGTAGTAAGAGTAAGAATTGTACCATGAGAGAGTTTATAAAACAGCTCATACTATATACAGTGCGACATATTTCTGCACTAATCCATATAATGTTTTGTATCTCTGCGGATGTAGTAAGAGTAAGAATTGTACCATGAGAGAGTTTATAAAACAGCTCATACTATATACAGTGCAACATATTTCTGCACTAATCCATATAATGTTTTGTATCTCTGCGGATGTAGTAAGAGTAAGAATTGTACCATGAGAGAGTTTATAAAACAGCTCATACTATATACAGTGCGACATATTTCTGCACTAATCCATATAATGTTTTGTATCTCTGCGGATGTAGTAAGAGTAAGAATTGTACCATGAGAGAGTTTATAAAACAGCTCATACTATATACAGTGCGACATATTTCTGCACTAATCCATATAATGACTTGTATCTCTGCGGATGTAGTAAGAGTAAGAATTGTACCATGAGAGAGTTTATAAAACAGCTCATACTATATACAGTGCGACATATTTCTGCACTAATCCATATAATGTTTTGTATCTCTGCGGATGTAGTAAGAGTAAGAATTGTACCATGAGAGAGTTTATAAAACAGCTCATACTATATACAGTGCGACATATTTCTGCACTAATCCATATAATGTTTTGTATCTCTGCGGATGTAGTAAGAGTAAGAATTGTACCATGAGAGAGTTTATAAAACAGCTCATACTATATACAGTGCGACATATTTCTGCACTAATCCATATAATGACTTGTATCTCTGCGGATGTAGTAAGAGTAAGAATTGTACCATGAGAGAGTTTATAAAACAGCTCATACTATATACAGTGCGACATATTTCTGCACTAATCCATATAATGTTTTGTATCTCTGCGGATGTAGTAAGAGTAAGAATTGTACCATGAGAGAGTTTATAAAACAGCTCATACTATATACAGTGCGACATATTTCTGCACTAATCCATATAATGTTTTGTATCTCTGCGGATGTAGTAAGAGTAAGAATTGTACCATGAGAGAGTTTATAAAACAGCTCATACTATATACAGTGCGACATATTTCTGCACTAATCCATATAATGACTTGTATCTCTGCGGATGTAGTAAGAGTAAGAATTGTACCATGAGAGAGTTTATAAAACAGCTCATACTATATACAGTGCGACATATTTCTGCACTAATCCATATAATGTTTTGTATCTCTGCGGATGTAGTAAGAGTAAGAATTGTACCATGAGAGAGTTTATAAAACAGCTCATACTATATACAGTGCGACATATTTCTGCACTAATCCATATAATGTTTTGTATCTCTGCGGATGTAGTAAGAGTAAGAATTGTACCATGAGAGAGTTTATAAAACAGCTCATACTATATACAGTGCGACATATTTCTGCACTAATCCATATAATGACTTGTATCTCTGCGGATGTAGTAAGAGTAAGAATTGTACCATGAGAGAGTTTATAAAACAGCTCATACTATATACAGTGCGACATATTTCTGCACTAATCCATATAATGTTTTGTATCTCTGCGGATGTAGTAAGAGTAAGAATTGTACCATGAGAGAGTTTATAAAACAGCTCATACTATATACAGTGCGACATATTTCTGCACTAATCCATATAATGACTTGTATCTCTGCGGATGTAGTAAGAGTAAGAATTGTACCATGAGAGAGTTTATAAAACAGCTCATACTATATACAGTGCGACATATTTCTGCACTAATCCATATAATGACTTGTATCTCTGCGGATGTAGTAAGAGTAAGAATTGTACCATGAGAGAGTTTATAAAACAGCTCATACTATATACAGTGCGACATATTTCTGCACTAATCCATATAATGTTTTGTATCTCTGCGGATGTAGTAAGAGTAAGAATTGTACCATGAGAGAGTTTATAAAACAGCTCATACTATATACAGTGCGACATATTTCTGCACTAATCCATATAATGACTTGTATCTCTGCGGATGTAGTAAGAGTAAGAATTGTACCATGAGAGAGTTTATAAAACAGCTCATACTATATACAGTGCGACATATTTCTGCACTAATCCATATAATGTTTTGTATCTCTGCGGATGTAGTAAGAGTAAGAATTGTACCATGAGAGAGTTTATAAAACAGCTCATACTATATACAGTGCGACATATTTCTGCACTAATCCATATAATGACTTGTATCTCTGCGGATGTAGTAAGAGTAAGAATTGTACCATGAGAGAGTTTATAAAACAGCTCATACTATATACAGTGCGACATATTTCTGCACTAATCCATATAATGACTTGTATCTCTGCGGATGTAGTAAGAGTAAGAATTGTACCATGAGAGAGTTTATAAAACAGCTCATACTATATACAGTGCGACATATTTCTGCACTAATCCATATAATGTTTTGTATCTCTGCGGATGTAGTAAGAGTAAGAATTGTACCATGAGAGAGTTTATAAAACAGCTCATACTATATACAGTGCGACATATTTCTGCACTAATCCATATAATGACTTGTATCTCTGCGGATGTAGTAAGAGTAAGAATTGTACCATGAGAGAGTTTATAAAACAGCTCATACTATATACAGTGCGACATATTTCTGCACTAATCCATATAATGTTTTGTATCTCTGCGGATGTAGTAAGAGTAAGAATTGTACCATGAGAGAGTTTATAAAACAGCTCATACTATATACAGTGCGACATATTTCTGCACTAATCCATATAATGACTTGTATCTCTGCGGATGTAGTAAGAGTAAGAATTGTACCATGAGAGAGTTTATAAAACAGCTCATACTATATACAGTGCGACATATTTCTGCACTAATCCATATAATGTTTTGTATCTCTGCGGATGTAGTAAGAGTAAGAATTGTACCATGAGAGAGTTTATAAAACAGCTCATACTATATACAGTGCGACATATTTCTGCACTAATCCATATAATGTTTTGTATCTCTGCGGATGTAGTAAGAGTAAGAATTGTACCATGAGAGAGTTTATAAAACAGCTCATACTATATACAGTGCGACATATTTCTGCACTAATCCATATAATGACTTGTATCTCTGCGGATGTAGTAAGAGTAAGAATTGTACCTTGAGAGAGTTTATAAAACAGCTCATACTATATACAGTGCGACATATTTCTGCACTAATCCATATAATGTTTTGTATCTCTGCGGATGTAGTAAGAGTAAGAATTGTACCATGAGAGAGTTTATAAAACAGCTCATACTATATACAGTGCGACATATTTCTGCACTAATCCATATAATGTTTTGTATCTCTGCGGATGTAGTAAGAGTAAGAATTGTACCATGAGAGAGTTTATAAAACAGCTCATACTATATACAGTGCGACATATTTCTGCACTAATCCATATAATGTTTTGTATCTCTGCGGATGTAGTAAGAGTAAGAATTGTACCATGAGAGAGTTTATAAAACAGCTCATACTATATACAGTGCGACATATTTCTGCACTAATCCATATAATGACTTGTATCTCTGCGGATGTAGTAAGAGTAAGAATTGTACCATGAGAGAGTTTATAAAACAGCTCATACTATATACAGTGCGACATATTTCTGCACTAATCCATATAATGACTTGTATCTCTGCGGATGTAGTAAGAGTAAGAATTGTACCATGAGAGAGTTTATAAAACAGCTCATACTATATACAGTGCGACATATTTCTGCACTAATCCATATAATGTTTTGTATCTCTGCGGATGTAGTAAGAGTAAGAATTGTACCATGAGAGAGTTTATAAAACAGCTCATACTATATACAGTGCGACATATTTCTGCACTAATCCATATAATGACTTGTATCTCTGCGGATGTAGTAAGAGTAAGAATTGTACCATGAGAGAGTTTATAAAACAGCTCATACTATATACAGTGCGACATATTTCTGCACTAATCCATATAATGTTTTGTATCTCTGCGGATGTAGTAAGAGTAAGAATTGTACCATGAGAGAGTTTATAAAACAGCTCATACTATATACAGTGCGACATATTTCTGCACTAATCCATATAATGACTTGTATCTCTGCGGATGTAGTAAGAGTAAGAATTGTACCATGAGAGAGTTTATAAAACAGCTCATACTATATACAGTGCGACATATTTCTGCACTAATCCATATAATGTTTTGTATCTCTGCGGATGTAGTAAGAGTAAGAATTGTACCATGAGAGAGTTTATAAAACAGCTCATACTATATACAGTGCGACATATTTCTGCACTAATCCATATAATGTTTTGTATCTCTGCGGATGTAGTAAGAGTAAGAATTGTACCATGAGAGAGTTTATAAAACAGCTCATACTATATACAGTGCGACATATTTCTGCACTAATCCATATAATGACTTGTATCTCTGCGGATGTAGTAAGAGTAAGAATTGTACCATGAGAGAGTTTATAAAACAGCTCATACTATATACAGTGCGACATATTTCTGCACTAATCCATATAATGTTTTGTATCTCTGCGGATGTAGTAAGAGTAAGAATTGTACCATGAGAGAGTTTATAAAACAGCTCATACTATATACAGTGCGACATATTTCTGCACTAATCCATATAATGTTTTGTATCTCTGCGGATGTAGTAAGAGTAAGAATTGTACCATGAGAGAGTTTATAAAACAGCTCATACTATATACAGTGCGACATATTTCTGCACTAATCCATATAATGTTTTGTATCTCTGCGGATGTAGTAAGAGTAAGAATTGTACCATGAGAGAGTTTATAAAACAGCTCATACTATATACAGTGCGACATATTTCTGCACTAATCCATATAATGTTTTGTATCTCTGCGGATGTAGTAAGAGTAAGAATTGTACCATGAGAGAGTTTATAAAACAGCTCATACTATATACAGTGCGACATATTTCTGCACTAATCCATATAATGTTTTGTATCTCTGCGGATGTAGTAAGAGTAAGAATTGTACCATGAGAGAGTTTATAAAACAGCTCATACTATATACAGTGCGACATATTTCTGCACTAATCCATATAATGTTTTGTATCTCTGCGGATGTAGTAAGAGTAAGAATTGTACCATGAGAGAGTTTATAAAACAGCTCATACTATATACAGTGCGACATATTTCTGCACTAATCCATATAATGTTTTGTATCTCTGCGGATGTAGTAAGAGTAAGAATTGTACCATGAGAGAGTTTATAAAACAGCTCATACTATATACAGTGCGACATATTTCTGCACTAATCCATATAATGTTTTGTATCTCTGCGGATGTAGTAAGAGTAAGAATTGTACCATGAGAGAGTTTATAAAACAGCTCATACTATATACAGTGCGACATATTTCTGCACTAATCCATATAATGTTTTGTATCTCTGCGGATGTAGTAAGAGTAAGAATTGTACCATGAGAGAGTTTATAAAACAGCTCATACTATATACAGTGCGACATATTTCTGCACTAATCCATATAATGTTTTGTATCTCTGCGGATGTAGTAAGAGTAAGAATTGTACCATGAGAGAGTTTATAAAACAGCTCATACTATATACAGTGCGACATATTTCTGCACTAATCCATATAATGACTTGTATCTCTGCGGATGTAGTAAGAGTAAGAATTGTACCATGAGAGAGTTTATAAAACAGCTCATACTATATACAGTGCGACATATTTCTGCACTAATCCATATAATGTTTTGTATCTCTGCGGATGTAGTAAGAGTAAGAATTGTACCATGAGAGAGTTTATAAAACAGCTCATACTATATACAGTGCGACATATTTCTGCACTAATCCATATAATGTTTTGTATCTCTGCGGATGTAGTAAGAGTAAGAATTGTACCATGAGAGAGTTTATAAAACAGCTCATACTATATACAGTGCGACATATTTCTGCACTAATCCATATAATGTTTTGTATCTCTGCGGATGTAGTAAGAGTAAGAATTGTACCATGAGAGAGTTTATAAAACAGCTCATACTATATACAGTGCGACATATTTCTGCACTAATCCATATAATGTTTTGTATCTCTGCGGATGTAGTAAGAGTAAGAATTGTACCATGAGAGAGTTTATAAAACAGCTCATACTATATACAGTGCGACATATTTCTGCACTAATCCATATAATGTTTTGTATCTCTGCGGATGTAGTAAGAGTAAGAATTGTACCATGAGAGAGTTTATAAAACAGCTCATACTATATACAGTGCGACATATTTCTGCACTAATCCATATAATGTTTTGTATCTCTGCGGATGTAGTAAGAGTAAGAATTGTACCATGAGAGAGTTTATAAAACAGCTCATACTATATACAGTGCGACATATTTCTGCACTAATCCATATAATGACTTGTATCTCTGCGGATGTAGTAAGAGTAAGAATTGTACCATGAGAGAGTTTATAAAACAGCTCATACTATATACAGTGCGACATATTTCTGCACTAATCCATATAATGTTTTGTATCTCTGCGGATGTAGTAAGAGTAAGAATTGTACCATGAGAGAGTTTATAAAACAGCTCATACTATATACAGTGCGACATATTTCTGCACTAATCCATATAATGTTTTGTATCTCTGCGGATGTAGTAAGAGTAAGAATTGTACCATGAGAGAGTTTATAAAACAGCTCATACTATATACAGTGCGACATATTTCTGCACTAATCCATATAATGACTTGTATCTCTGCGGATGTAGTAAGAGTAAGAATTGTACCATGAGAGAGTTTATAAAACAGCTCATACTATATACAGTGCGACATATTTCTGCACTAATCCATATAATGTTTTGTATCTCTGCGGATGTAGTAAGAGTAAGAATTGTACCATGAGAGAGTTTATAAAACAGCTCATACTATATACAGTGCGACATATTTCTGCACTAATCCATATAATGTTTTGTATCTCTGCGGATGTAGTAAGAGTAAGAATTGTACCATGAGAGAGTTTATAAAACAGCTCATACTATATACAGTGCGACATATTTCTGCACTAATCCATATAATGACTTGTATCTCTGCGGATGTAGTAAGGGTAAGAATTGTACCATGAGAGAGTTTATAAAACAGCTCATACTATATACAGTGCGACATATTTCTGCACTAATCCATATAATGTTTTGTATCTGTGCGGATGTAGTAAGAGTAAGAATTGTACCATGAGAGAGTTTATAAAACACCTCATACTATATACAGTGCGACATATTTCTGCACTAATCCATATAATGACTTGTATCTCTGCGGATGTAGTAAGAGTAAGAATTGTACCATGAGAGAGTTTATAAAACAGCTCATACTATATACAGTGCGACATATTTCTGCACTAATCCATATAATGTTTTGTATCTCTGCGGATGTAGTAAGAGTAAGAATTGTACCATGAGAGAGTTTATAAAACAGCTCATACTATATACAGTGCGACATATTTCTGCACTAATCCATATAATGACTTGTATCTCTGCGGATGTAGTAAGAGTAAGAATTGTACCATGAGAGAGTTTATAAAACAGCTCATACTATATACAGTGCGACATATTTCTGCACTAATCCATATAATGTTTTGTATCTCTGCGGATGTAGTAAGAGTAAGAATTGTACCATGAGAGAGTTTATAAAACAGCTCATACTATATACAGTGCGACATATTTCTGCACTAATCCATATAATGACTTGTATCTCTGCGGATGTAGTAAGAGTAAGAATTGTACCATGAGAGAGTTTATAAAACAGCTCATACTATATACAGTGCGACATATTTCTGCACTAATCCATATAATGTTTTGTATCTCTGCGGATGTAGTAAGAGTAAGAATTGTACCATGAGAGAGTTTATAAAACAGCTCATACTATATACAGTGCGACATATTTCTGCACTAATCCATATAATGTTTTGTATCTCTGCGGATGTAGTAAGAGTAAGAATTGTACCATGAGAGAGTTTATAAAACAGCTCATACTATATACAGTGCGACATATTTCTGCACTAATCCATATAATGTTTTGTATCTCTGCGGATGTAGTAAGAGTAAGAATTGTACCATGAGAGAGTTTATAAAACAGCTCATACTATATACAGTGCGACATATTTCTGCACTAATCCATATAATGTTTTGTATCTCTGCGGATGTAGTAAGAGTAAGAATTGTACCATGAGAGAGTTTATAAAACAGCTCATACTATATACAGTGCGACATATTTCTGCACTAATCCATATAATGTTTTGTATCTCTGCGGATGTAGTTAGAGTAAGAATTTTACCATGAGAGAGTTTATAAAACAGCTCATACTATATACAGTGCGACATATTTCTGCACTAATCCATATAATGACTTGTATCTCTGCGGATGTAGTAAGAGTAAGAATTGTACCATGAGAGAGTTTATAAAACAGCTCATACTATATACAGTGCGACATATTTCTGCACTAATCCATATAATGTTTTGTATCTCTGCGGATGTAGTAAGAGTAAGAATTGTACCATGAGAGAGTTTATAAAACAGCTCATACTATATACAGTGCGACATATTTCTGCACTAATCCATATAATGACTTGTATCTCTGCGGATGTAGTAAGAGTAAGAATTGTACCATGAGAGAGTTTATAAAACAGCTCATACTATATACAGTGCAACATATTTCTGCACTAATCCATATAATGACTTGTATCTCTGCGGATGTAGTAAGAGTAATTGAACACTTTTTCCAAACACATTTTTTATTTTAAATAAATATTTTCTAGTACAGTTAAACGCCGTCATCCAAACGAAATATTTCCAGGGTTAATATTACTTATATTTATGTTTATCCTTCAAAGGCCAACATTGTTCCAGATCTATCCGTCTCAATTGAACATTCAAACAAATTGTTTGAAATACCAATCTATATTAAAAGGATAGTATAAATCTATACCTTACAATATTCACAGATTCCCTCCTCTCCCAGATAGAATTTATACACAGATATCATCCTCTCGCGTAGAGTGTATACACAGATTTACTCCCCCCCCAAAGTAGAGCATATTCACAGATTCCCTCCTCTCCCAGATATAATTTATACACAGATATCATCCTCTCGCGTAGAGTGTATACACAGATTTACTCCCCCCCCCCAAAGTAGAGCATATTCACAGATTCCCTCCTCTCCCAGATAGAATTTATACACAGATATCATCCTCTCGCGTAGATTGTATACACAGATTTACTCCCCCCCCCCCAAAGTAGAGCATATTCACAGATTCCCTCCTCTCCCAGATAGAATTTATACACAGATATCATCCTCTCGCGTAGAGTGTATACACAGATTTACTCCCCCCCCCAAAGTAGAACGTATTCACAGATTTCCTCGTCTCTCAGGTAGAGTGTATTCACAGATTTCCTCCTCTCTCAGGTAGAGTGTATTCACAGATTTCCACCTCTCTCAGGTAGAGTGTATTCACAGATTTCCTCCTCTCTCAGGTAGAGTGTATTCACAGATTTCCTCCTCTCTCGGGTAGAGTGTATTCACTGATTTCCTCCTCTCTCAGATAGAGTGTATTCACAGATCCCCCCCAAAGTAGAACGTATTCACAGATTTCCTCGTCTCTCAGGTAGAGTGTATTCACAGATTTCCTCCTCTCTCAGGTAGAGTGTATTCACAGATTTCCTCCTCTCTCAGGTAGAGTGTATTCACAGATTTCCTCCTCTCTCAGGTAGAGTGTATTCACAGATTTCCTCGTCTCTCAGGTAGAGTGTATTCACAGATTTCCTCGTCTCTTAGGTAGAGTGTATTCACAGATTTCCTCCTCTCTCAGGTAGAGTGTATGCACAGATTTCCAGGTAGAATGTATACACAGATTTGATCTATTTCCAGGTGTAGTGTAAACACATATTTAATTTATTCCCAGGTAAAGTATAGTGGTCCCTGAAATCAAAACAAGTCCTATTGAGAGAGAAAGAGTCCTAAGTACACTTGAAGGTAAAGATAACAACAGTTGTCCTAAGAAAAGAAATAAAATCCGGGCTTTATTGTCCTTCTTTGTCCACCTTAACAACGGTCCTGACAAACACTCGCTATATATTTTATTGTGTTAAACAATTGCTAAAATACCTCAATACGCGTCTATTGTTTGAAAAAAGTTAACTTTCAATATAAAAGTTTATACAGCTATGGATGAAGGATTGTTGAGCGATGTTTATTTGCAAAATTAAAGCATTTATAAACTAATTGATACAAAAACTAATACTATTTGTCGATATTTGTAGATACGTTGAGGTAATTGATTTTTTTAAACTGCATAAAACTTAAAGCCCTTTTAGTAACATCGAGTACATTCTTTACAACATGAGCACCTTTATTCACTAATGCGTGTTTGTACTAAGTAACAGTGTTCTTTAACTTAATACCAAGGAGAAAATGACGCAGATTCCCGAAGTAGATTCACACTAATCATCTTATGTCAGAATTAAGCCACAATGTATTATGGTTACAGTAAAAACAATGAACAGTTTTTAATATCAACATCGTTAATCATCAAAACTAGACTCTTTTAAATTAGGTAAGGTAAAAAATACATTTAAATTTTACTTTATCATGTTATATAATCACTGGTGATGGCGCAAAATAACATTTAATATAATAACCGTATTTAATGTGACTAGGTAGAAGTTGTTTTTAGAAATAGTTACACTACCTCACAAGGTATGTGGCAGTGTTATTAAAAATGTTTATAATATCAACTTTTCATTTTTTTAAAAATAAAACCATTCATAATATTTACTACACCTCTTTTGAAATTTTTAATAAAAAAATAGATGTTCAATATACTCATTTAAACAAAATACATTAAAACTTATTTTTTCCCGAATAAGTTAATTATTGACGTGCGTGTAGGTAATAAAAGACCGTTTGTTACACCCGCCAATAATTCCACAAAGAAAGCAGGGCGGCCAGGAATGTACGATTGTCGGGATGCCCGCTATTCCCAGCGTATATATTTCTCCGGTCGTTCCAATTCAAAACAAACGTTTTTCACGTAAACATTTAAACAGCAAATGGTCCAAGGATCATCAATAAAGAACATTCCAAAGGGCAAAGGTAAGCCTGAAACACGTTTGTTGAAGTCAAGTGTAGTATTTTCAGAAATATTAGAATGTTGAAGAATTATTATTGTTTATTCGATTATTATGTTAAACATGAAAGTATTTCATTCAGTAAGTAAAGCAAGGACATGTTTTCCAAATTTTAATGAACATCAATTAGAGTTACAATAGTGAAACTTAGACAGCTTCATTGGAAGATTCCATGAATGTATAAAGGCATGATGCAACCGCTTTAAGAAGATTAGGTGTTCCTCTCTCTCTCTCACACACATGCTCGTGCAGACCTGGCCCGGTAGTACCTGCAACCGATAAGATACCTACTACACTTTGGTCTTCAAACCTACATTTGATTAAACTGCAACTTATATAGATAACTGTTAGTGAAAGTTTTATTCCACAAATTGTTCGTGGATATAGAGAACAAAAACGACTAAAGATGTCACTTCTAAAGATAATGAGATAGATAACAGTCATTAAATACCTAATGGCATGTATTACTTTATGGATCCCAGCATATGAGACTAAAACTTTATGGGTAACATCCCAGCATATGAGAGTAAAACTTTATGGGTAACATCTCAGCATATGAGACTAAAACTTTATGGGTAACATCTCAGCATATGAGACTAAAACTTTATGAGTAACATCCCAGCATATGAGACTAAAACTTTATGGGTAACATCCCAGCATATGAGACTAAAACTTTATGGGTAACATCCCAGCATATGAGACTAAAACTTTATGGGTAACATCCCAGCATATGAGACTAAAACTTTATGGGTAACATCTTAGCATATGAGACTAAAACTTTATGGGCAACATCCCAGCATATGAGACTAAAACTTTATGGGTAACATCCCAGCATATGAGACTAAAACTTTATGGGTAACATCTCAGCATATGAGACTAAAACTTTATGGGTAACATCCCAGCATATGAGACTAAAACTTTATGGGTAACATCCCAGCATATGAGACTAAAACTTTATGGGTAACATCCCAGCATATGAGACTAAACTTTATGGGTAACATCCCAGCATATGAGACTAAAACTTTATGGGTAACATCTCAGCATATGAGACTAAAACTTTATGGGTAACATCCCAGCATATGAGACTAAAACTTTATGGGTAACATCCCAGCATATGAGACTAAAACTTTATGGGCAACATCCCAGCATATGAGACTAAAACTTTATGGGTACATCACAGCATATGAGACAAACATTATGGGCAACATTTATGACTTGAGCTACTAATACTATAGAACATACCACGAGTATCTTAGGATTTTCTTGTTACTCTAATATTCTTTAAAAAAAATTTTAGAATATAAATCTTGATGTTATTCCTAATACATTCTCAACACAAAATATTTATTTCTTTCATTAAACCAGTTTATTTAATCCATTAACTTTTCTAATAATTGTAGCGCAATAAACTGCTTCCTTAAAAAATTATATTTATTTATTTATATAACTATTTATACAGAGTTCTTGTTCTTTATTAATTCGTGATTGTTGATAACTATTTCATAAAATTGCTCATTTCCATTTAATACACTGTATTATACACTTAACAAAGCTTTCACAAATTTTTGTCATTGATTTTGTCATGACTCGGATTTTGGTCAAAACCATTTCACCGTTTACACAAAATTTTCTATTTCACAACTTCTTTATAACTAAACATATTTATATATTTTCAAATCGATTTTACCTATTTTATGTTGAAAAACATGGCTTGTTTTAGCTTTTTAAGAGTGACTTATTACAAGATATTAAAATTATTTTGAACATTGATATTAGTTTATATATTTTACATATTTACTTTTCTATATTTATTTAACAAAATTGGATTGAGTGAAGTCGTGACATATGTTTGTTAAGATTACATTATGAGATATATGTTTGCTAAACGAATTTAATAAAGTTTAATTAATAAATTTGACTTGTGGCAATACTACGTTCTGCTTCTTCCTGGAACCCGTATCTCGTTGGACGTCTTCTTTCTGACTCCTTCATGTCCTTGGACAGCTGGAACTATTGTAGCCGTCAAATAATTATACATTATTTTAGATTGAAGTATCGGTTGCCGACTTTCGACTTATAACTTACGTTAAAAGCAGACGATAGAAAAGGTTTTTGTAAGCCACCACCTAGCCTCCGGAGCATACTCCTGTCGACAAACCGTCATTACGAAGCTCGCAACTGTTACAAATTTATTACTTGTTACTCCTTGAACTACACGAGTCTTAGTATACATGCGCTGACTGCCTTCCGCTCTCCCTTCTCACGTTATTCCTTGAACTACACACGAGTCTTAGTGTACATGCGCTTACTGCCTTCCGCTCTCCCGTCTCACGTTACTCCTTGAACTACACACGAGTCTTAGTGTACATGCGCTGACTGCCTTCCGCTCTCCCGTCTCACGTTATTCCTTGAACTACACACGAGTCGTAGTGTACATGCGCTGGCTGCCTTCCGCTCTCCCTTCTCACGTTATTCCTTGAACTACACACGAGTCTTATTGTACATGCGCTGACTGCCTTCCGCTCTCCCGTCTCACGTTATTCCTTGAACTACACACGAGTATTATTGTACATGCGCTGACTGCCTTCCGCTCTCCCGTCTCACGTTATTCCTTGAACTACACACGAGTCTTATTGTACATGCGCTGACTGCCTTCCGCTCTCCCGTCTCACGTTATTCCTTGAACTACACACGAGTCTTATTGTACATGCGCTGACTGCCTTCCGCTCTCCCGTCTCACGTTATTCCTTGAACTACACACGAGTCTTATTGTACATGCGCTGACTGCCTTCCGCTCTCCCGTCTCACGTTATTCCTTGAACTACACACGAGTCTTATTGTACATGCGCTGACTGCCTTCCGCTCTCCCGTCTCACGTTATTCCTTGAACTACACACGAGTCTTATTGTACATGCGCTGACTGCCTTCCGCTCTCCCGTCTCACGTTACTCCTTAAACTACACACGAGTCTTAGTGTACATGCCCTGGCTGCCTTCCGCTCTCCCTTCTCCCGTTACTCCTTGAACTACACACGAGTCTTAGTGTACATGCGCTGACTGCCTTCCGCTCTCCCTTCTCACGTTACTTCTTGAACTACACACGAGTCTTAGTATACATGCGCTGGCTGCCTTCCACTCTCCCGTCTCACGTTACTCCTTGAACTACACACGAATCTTGGTGTACATGCCCTGGCTGCCTTCCGCTCTCCCTTCTCCCGTTACTCCTTGAACTACACACGAGTATTATTGTACATGCGCTGACTGCCTTCCGCTCTCCCGTCTCACGTTATTCCTTGAACTACACACGAGTCTTATTGTACATGCGCTGACTGCCTTCCGCTCTCCCGTCTCACGTTATTCCTTGAACTACACACGAGTCTTAGTGTACAGGCGCTGACTGCCTTCCGCTCTCCCTTCTCACGTTACTTCTTGAACTACACACGAGTCTTAGTGTACATGCGCTGGCTGCCTTCCGCTCTCCCGTCTCACGTTACTCCTTAAACTACACACGAGTCTTAGTGTACATGCCCTGGCTGCCTTCCGCTCTCCCTTCTCCCGTTACTCCTTGAACTACACACGAGTCTTAGTGTACATGCGCTGACTGCCTTCCGCTCTCCCTTCTCACGTTACTTCTTGAACTACACACGAGTCTTAGTATACATGCGCTGGCTGCCTTCCACTCTCCCGTCTCACGTTACTCCTTGAACTACACACGAGTCTTGGTGTACATGCCCTGGCTGCCTTCCGCTCTCCCTTCTCCCGTTACTCCTTGAACTACACACGAGTCTTAGTGTACATGCGCTGACTGCCTTCCGCTCTCCCGTCTCACGTTACTCCTTGAACTACACACGAGTCTTAGTGTACATGCCCTGGCTGCCTTCCGCTCTCCCTTCTCCCGTTACTCCTTGAACTACACACGAGTCTTAGTGTACATGCGCTGACTGCCTTCCGCTCTCCCTTCTCACGTTATTTCTTGAACTACACACGAGTCTTAGTATACATGCGCTGGCTGCCTTCCGCTCTCCCTTCTCCCGTTACTCCTTGAACTACACACGAGTCTTAGTATACATGCGCTGGCTGCCTTCCACTCTCCCGTCTCACGTTACTCCTTGAACTACACACGAGTCTTGGTGTACATGCCCTGGCTGCCTTCCGCTCTTCCTTCTCACGTTACTCCTTGAACTACACACGAGTCTTAGTGTACATGCGCTGGCTGCCTTCCGCTCTCCCATCTCACTTTCGCCTCTCGTTTTGCGTTTGACTTGTGGTATCAGAGATGTTGTTTTTCTGGAACTGTCGTTTTGCACCTTATTGTACCTCTGATGTTATTTTTTTCGATTTTTATAATTTTTTTTATATTTGTGTAGTTAGATAATTTTTATTGTTCTAATGCACACTATAGTTTGTGTGTGCCACTTTCTTTAACGTAGGGAAATGTTGGTGGGTTTTAAATGTTGCTTAGTTATTATGTTAAGCTCTCCTTTGCAAGTTTTAATATATTAACGCTGATGGCTTCCTTTGCAAGTTTTAATATATTAACGCTGATGGCGTGTCTACAGCCGTCAACACACCGGCAAGGGCGAGAATCGCTTGATATCGCGACTGCGTTAGACAAGTCTTTACACGAAAGTTTGTTAAGCGGTCGATAACTTGTCCCTTTCCAGAGCTTAATAGTGTAAGTATAAATTAGATAAACAAGACCTTATTAGGCATCGATTGACAACTACAAGGATCGAGGTACTTGAAATTTGTATGGATTATATTTAAACAGCTAAGATCTATGAAACATCTTTACAGTAGTCTATATAATGTTTATAAAGTATATCAGAATAACGTTATAATTGTAAGGTTTCACGTTTTGTTATTTAAAGTTTATAAATTTAATGTATTAATAGAAACATTATTGGCGGAATTATTCAGTTGATATTTATTATGTTTTATTAAAATAAAAATGTTGAATGGCTAACGTTTCATACATGAAATAGAGTAACCTCACGAGAAAACTTGTTACAATAATTTAAACAGATGATATCATTATTTTTTGAAAAAAATAGCGGTGAAAACCCATTTAAAAAGGAACAATTAATCTTCATAAATTGTCCAACTCATCATTGTCGTCATCTGTTTTCACTGTTATTCTCTTTTTATAATATTTTTATGTATCATTGAAATCTTTAGCCTTAAGCCTTTATATGAAAATGTGTAACAATCCGGAGATTTTATACAATCGAATACAAAATATAGCCTTTAGTACTAACATTTGTTTTCTTTACACCTTTTAGCTTACGTTTAAATAATTTTCAAGTGCAATTTTCTATGTATTAAAAAATATTTTATGTGTAGATAAGTTAAGTATTCATAGAG
>JBAIZL010000010.1:18654060-18659060 GCA_036971475.1 Prosapia bicincta
CTGTTGCTGTTAATCCTTCTTACAGAGGTGATATTCTCTAGAATAACACAGAATCGATACTCACGACCAATCCAATGATATTTTATCTTTAATGAAGTTATAATTATATAATATATAAATTTAACTATGAAACCTTTGCAATACCAAACGTTTTCCCCTCCAAGTAACACAACAAAGCGTAGGAAGTGAATATCATAATATCGTCAGTAAAAGAGTAGTGAGGCATCGGAAGGGCTGGGATGAGATACGAAATTGGGGAAAAAGTGCAAGAATAATGGTTGTCTTACAATAGGAGGGGTACGCGGTTAAAAGGATACACCGCGTATCCTAGGATATATAGTGGGAGTAGGGATCGAATAAACAGGATGATTGTTTGAATGAAAATTGTGGATTAAAGCTGAAATAATCTAATATAACACGTTTTTTTCGTACAACTATAAAATGCGTGAAAAGTCTCTTTAATATTACGGATCAGAACAAATTAAATAATACACAGAAAGACAGAGTAGGTTTAAACATAAACCAATGAGAGTGACATGTTATTCCTAGCTGGATCATGACAAGTTGCTTCTGCATGTGCATATTATAAATCCAGCCGGGAAGTTTGTACTTCAAGAGCTGTAGGGTTGATCAATGTAAAGTAACATGAAGGCTATGCAAACATTTCTAAGCATGGTCTTGTATAGTACAGTTGAAGTCTATTCAATCGCTTACGTGTCTGTACCAGAGAGTGGTTTGGAGCTCGAGCCGAAGGAGTCAACTGAGCTTGCCCGAACTTTCACTCCGAGGTCACTCTAGTGTTGCCATTTTTTCGATCCGTGTAATTTGCCCATGAAAGTTAGAAGGCACTTACATATTCATGCAGCCCGTGTTCCAGGACAGTGGTTCTATCTGGCAACGCTGCCTCCCACCACTGGTCTCAATATTTCCAACCCCGATTAGGAAGCAAGAAGAAACGTAATATAGTGCCCTGTATTACAATCCTGACTGACCTGGATAAGAGATTATAATATATGTTGCGAAAATATATGTACTCTCATAAAGCACGAGAAATGCAACATATGTTGGGTAACTTCAAACACTATCATCACTTAAAGAGGACTAAACTCAGGCCTCGTGTAAATTTCGACCTTAGAAACTAATAAAAGTAGATTTTTGTTCTAGAATTCGGTGATAAATCTATAGTGAAGTAAACTTAGGTCGAAGTAAGATAAGGAAGATAATATTAAACTAATATGACACAAAACAATTAAAGAAACCACCTATTTGTACAAGAAAGTAAATGAAATTTAAATGTTGCTTTCATAAACAAGTATTTCCCTCAGCTTTTACAAAGTTTAAAGGGGGAGTAGGAAAGTAGCTTAGAGCGTGCATGAAACTGACACGAGAACTTAAAAATGTAGTCTAAACGTTCTTACAGCTTATTCCTAATGCACTTCTAAACATAATAAGTTTAAAATAAAACAAATGCTAAAAAAATAATAAAATTTAGCATACTTAAATAAATACTTTAAATAATAGACTTATATTTTATTGTTATAAAACAAATGTAAATAAAACTTATTTTTTCCACTGTGACAAACAGTTGTAAAGATATCACATCAGGTGTTTAAATTTAATTTTAGTAAGCAGAACTCTCAAATAGCTAATACCGTTTTTGCCTTAATAAACGAAGTTACACAACCTGTTTTACAATACCAACTTCTCTTGTTAATGTCTTATTTATACCAACGTAATATAGAGATCGCAAGTTAATTTTATCAATTGAATTTACAAATGTAGTAATCTACTTTCCTTAAATATTCAAGCCGATTTTGGTATGAAATGATAATATTGGGTTAAATATTTTCAATTTAAATGCAAATGAGAAGCTGTATATCTTTACATATTCGAATCGAATAACTTTATATTGCGGCAATTCTGTACCGGTTGTGGTCGTTTACGATAGAAAGATAAAAGATATTTAAAGAAGTATTCTAGAAATATTTATCTTAAAAATACATACATTTGTCTCTATACAGTCTATCATGTGTGCATTTAATGTCATTGGTTATAAATGAGTTGCAATATTTCTTTGAAAACTGTATTTTAAGTAAATATGTCGCAAGATTTGAAACTCTGACAACAAGATAAATTCTTTTTTTAACGATATTTGGTTGGGTACTTTGAAATCATGTATCTAATCATAACGTTACAATTAAAACAAATTAGATACGGTCACTCATGTCGGTAATTGCTATTAGGATACTACAAATAAAAAATAAATTATTACACTTTACTTATTAAAAGTGTAATCAATTATTTAATTACCACTTATTTCTTAATTTTTCTATTCTTCCTTGTCTGCACTGACCCGTGGGGAATCTACGAAGTAATAACTTACTATAGGTATTAGTATTATAGTAATGTTATGTGTTTGCTTATTTACAAGGCTACGAGGACTTATTGATCATTCGGAAATAAATAAATAAACGTAGCTAAAGCCTACAGTATTACTAGTAGCATTCCTTTCGTTATCTACTCAGCGTAACGTAATATTTACGAGGGGACCAATTTACAAGGTCACAAGGTAACGTAGTACATATTACACTCTTACGTGGTTCATATTACTCTCTTACGTGGTCCACATTACACGCTTCCGGCCGACGCATGGCTGCGTGTGTACACAGATAGATCGGCAATGCATGACGCATGCGGAGCCGGATATTTCTCCTCAATTGGGCAAAAATCAATAGCAGTGTGGGAAAACGGAACCAACTTCGAAAAAGAAGTGACCGCCATCGGCGAAGCGGCCAGAGAGATTCTTCTGTCGGCCAACACCAAGAAGGTAGTTTTCCTCTCGGACTCAACATCCGCGATTCAGGCGATCGCCTCCCCAAAGCCACAAGAAGGGAAGGAAAGAAACAACTGCCAGAAAACACTCCGCATGTTGCAGAAAACAACACAGATCGCAGATGGTCCACATTACACGCTCACGTGGTCCACATTACACGCCGTCCTGCTCCACATTAAATGCTCACGTGGTACATATTACACGCTCACGTGGTCCACATTACACGCTAACAAGGTCCACATTACAGGCTCACGTGGTACACATTACACGCCGTCCTGCTCCACATTAAACGCTTACGTGGTACATATTACACGCTCACGTGGTACACATTACACGCTCACAAGGTCCACATTACACGTTCACGTGGTCCACATTACACGCCGTCCTGCTCCACATTAAACGCTTACGTGGTACATATTACACGCTCACGTGGTCCAAATTACACGCTAACAAGGTCCACATTACACGCTCACGTGGTACACATTACACGCTCACGTGGTACATATTACACGCTCACGTGGTCCACATTACACGCTCACAAGGTCCACATTACACGTTCACGTGGTCCACATTACACGCCGTCCTGCTCCACATTAAACGCTTACGTGGTACATATTACACGCTCACGTGGTCCATATTACACGCTCACAAGGTCCACATTACATGCTCACGTGGTACACTTTACAAGCTCACGTGGTCCACATTACACGCCATCCTGCTTCATAATAAATGCTCAAGTGGTACATATTACACGCTCACGTGGTCCACATTACACGCTAACAAGGTCCACATTACAGGCTCACGTGGTACACATTACACGCTCACAAGGTCCACATTACACGCTCACGTGGTACACATTACACGCTCACAAGGTACACATTACACGCTCACGTGGTACACATTACACGCTCACAAGGTCCACATTACACGCCGTCCTGCTCCACATTTAATGCTCACGTGGTACACATTACACGCTCACATGGTCCACATTACACGCCGTCCTGCTCCACATTAAATGCTCACGTGGTACATATTACACGCTCACAAGGTCCACATTACACGCTCACGTGGTACACATTAGACGCTCACAAGGTACACATTACACGCTTACGTGGTCCACATTACACGCTCACATGGTCCACATTACACGCCGTCCTGCTCCACATTAAATGCTCACGTGGTACATATTACACGCTCACGTGGTCCACATTACACGCTAACAAGGTCCACATGACAGGCTCACGTGGTACACATTACACGCTCACAAGGTCCACATTACACGCTCACGTGGTACACATTACACGCTCACATGGTCCACATTACACGCCGTCCTGCTCCACATTAAATGCTCACGTGGTACATATTACACGCTCACGTAGTCCACATTACACGCTCACGTGTTCCACATTACACGCCGTCCTGCTCCACATTAAATGCTTACGTGGTACACATTACACGCTCACGTGTTCCACATTACACGCCGTCCTGCTCCACATTAAATGCTTACGTGGTACATATTACACGCTAACAAGGTCCACATTACACGTTCACGTGGTCCACATTACACGCCGTTCTGTTCCACATTAAACGCTTACGTGGTACATCTTACACGCTCACGTGGTCCACATTACACGCTCTCAAGGTCCACATTACACGCTCACGTGGCACACATTACAAGCTCATGTTTTCCACATTAGACACCAGTGGTCGACTTTAAACGTTTTAAAACTAATTACACATTTGAAACAAATCTCTATTTCGCACTTTTCTGACCAAATCAACGATATACGATACACAGGAAATATTTTCTCGGAAACAATTGATTAGGTATTGATTTAGGAATATAAGTAATTGGACCAAATTACATGGACTTCCGCTATTCATTTAATTCAAGGATAATAAGCTTTTGCTTATAATTTACTATATTTGCATTTTCTTGATATTCATATAATTCGTTTTACTACCAGTTCACATACATGTTTTAATTTTTGAGATAATTTTATTATGCTGTATTTATTGTAGTTCTATTTTTAACTTTATATATATATATATATATATATATATATATATATATATATAGGTAATATATTTGTAGTTAATAATAGTAACATTGATAATTGGAAGTCTAAAGCTATTGTGATAAAGGTTTTAATGCAGTGAAATTGTT
>JBAIZL010000010.1:18666560-18679060 GCA_036971475.1 Prosapia bicincta
TTTGCACTAATAGTTAGGTGGTATTGCTAGAGACAAATGTTTGCACTAATAGTTAGGTGGTATTGCTAGAGACAAATGTTTGCACTAATAGTTAGGAGTTATTGTTAGATACTAATGTTTGCACTAATAGTTAGGTGGTATTGCTAGAGACAAAAGTTTGCACTAATAGTTAGGTGGTATAGCTAGAGACAAATGTTTGCACTAATAGTTAGGTGGTATTGCTAGAGACGAATGTTTGCACTAATAGTTAGGAGGTATTGTTAGAGACTAATGTTTTGAACTAATAGTTAGGTGGTATTGCTAGAGACAAATGTTTGCACTAATAGTTAGGTGGTATTGCTAGAGACAAATGTTTGCACTAATAGTTAGGTGGTATTGCTAGAGACAAATGTTTGCACTAATAGTTAGGCGGTATTGCTAGAGACAAATTTTTGCACTAATAGTTAGGCGGTATTGCTAGAGACAAATGTTTGCACTAATAGTTAGGTGGTATTGCTAGAGACAAATGTTTGCACTAATAGTTAGGCGGTATTGCTAGAGACAAATGTTTGCACTAATAGTTAGGTGGTATTGCTAGAGACAAATGTTTGCACTAATAGTTAGGCGGTATTGTTAGAGACAAATGTTTTGCACGAATAATTAGGTGGTATTGCTAGAGACAAATGTTTGCACTAATAGTTAGGAGGTATTGTTAGAGACAAATGTTTGCACTAATAGTTAGGTGGTATTGCTAGAGACAAATGTTTGCACTAATAGTTAGGCGGTATTGCTAGAGACAAATGTTTGCACTAATAGTTAGGTGGTATTGCTAGAGACAAATGTTTGCACTAATAGTTAGGTGGTATTGCTAGAAACAAATGTTTGCACTAATAGTTAGGCGGTATTGCTAGAGACAAATGTTTGCACTAATAAGTAGGTGGTATTGCTAGAGACAAATGTTTGCACTAATAGTTAGGCGGTATTGTTAAAGACAAATGTTTCGCACAAACAATTAAGTGTTATTTTTAGAGACAAATGTTTTGCACGAATAATTAGGTGGTATTGCTAGAGACAAATGTTTGCACTAATAGTTAGGTGGTATTGCTAGAGACTAATGTTTGCACTAATAGTTAGGAGGTATTGCTAGAGACAAATGTTTGCACTAATAGTTAGGCGGTATAGCTAGAGACAAATGTTTGCACTAATAGTTAGGTGGTATTGCTAGAGACAAATGTTTGCACTAATAGTTAGGTGGTATTGCTAGAGACAAATGTTTGCACTAATAGTTAGGCGGTATTGCTAGAGACAAATGTTTGCACTAATAGTTAGGTTGTATTGTTAGAGACTGATGTTTGCACTAATAGTTAGGTGGTATTGCTAGAGAAAAATGTTTGCACTAATAGTTAGGCGGTATTGTTAGAGACAAATGTTTGCACTAATAGTTAGGTGGTATTGCTAGAGACAAATGTTTGCACTAATAGTTAGGCGGTATTGTTGAAGACAAATGTTTGCACTAATAGTTAGGTGGTATTGCTAGAGACAAATGTTTGCACTAATAGTTAGGCGGTATTGCTAGAGACAAATGTTTGCACTAATAGTTAGGTGGAATTGCTAGAGACAAATGTTTGCACTAATAGTTAGGAGGTATTGCTAGAGACAAATGTTTGCACTAATAGTTAGGTTGTATTGTTAGAGACAAATGTTTGCACTAATAGTTAGGCGGTATTGCTAGAGACTAATGTTTGCACTAATAGTTAGGCGGTATTGCTAGAGACAAATGTTTGCACTAATAGTTAGGTTGTATTGCTAGAGACAAATGTTTGCACTAATAGTTAGGAGGTATTGGTAGAGACAAATGTTTGCACTAATAGTTAGGCGGTATAGCTAGAGACAAATGTTTGCACTAATAGTTAGGTGGTATTGCTAGAGACAAATGTTTGCACTAATAGTTAGGAGGTATTGCTAGAGACAAATGTTTGCACTAATAGTTAGGTGGTATTGCTAGAGACAAATGTTTGCACTAATAGTTAGGAGGTATTGCTAGAGACAAATGTTTGCACTAATAGTTAGGTGGTATTGCTAGAGACAAATGTTTGCACTAATAGTTAGGTGGTATTGCTAGAGACAAATGTTTGCACTAATAGTTAGGCGGTATTGCTAGAGACTAATGTTTGCACTAATAGTTAGGCGGTATTGTTAGAGACTGATGTTTGCACTAATAGTTAGGCGGTATTGCTAGAGACAAATGTTTGCACTAATAGTTAGGTGGTATTGCTAGAGACAAATGTTTGCACTAATAGTTAGGAGGTATTGCTAGAGACAAATGTTTGCACTAATAGTTAGGCGGTATTGTTAGAGACTGATGTTTGCACTAATAGTTAGGTGGTATTGCTAGAGACAAATGTTTGCACTAATAGTTAGGTGGTATTGCTAGAGACAAATGTTTGCACTAATAGTTAGGTGGTATTGCTAGAGACAAATGTTTGCACTAATAGTTAGGCGGTATTGCTAGAGACAAATGTTTGCACTAATAGTTAGGCGGTATTGTTAGAGACTGATGTTTGCACTAATAGTTAGGTGGTATTGCTAGAGACAAATGTTTGCACTAATAGTTAGGCGGTATTGCTAGAGACAAATGTTTGCACTAATAGTTAGGTGGTATTGCTAGAGACAAATGTTTGCACTAATAGTTAGGCGGTATTGTTAGAGACTGATGTTTGCACTAATAGTTAGGTGGTATTGCTAGAGACAAATGTTTGCACTAATAGTTAGGCGGTATTGCTAGAGACAAATGTTTGCATTAATAGTTAGGCGGTATTGCTAGAGACAAATGTTTGCACTAATAGTTAGGTGGTATTGCTAGAGACAAATGTTTGCACTAATAGTTAGGCGGTATTGCTAGAGGCAAATGTTTGCACTAATAGTTAGGCGGTATTGTTAGAGACAAATGTTTGCACTAATAGTTAGGTGGTATTGCTAGAGACAAATGTTTGCACTAATAGTTAGGTGGTATTGCTAGAGACAAATGTTTGCACTAATAGTTAGGCGGTATTGCTAGAGGCAAATGTTTGCACTAATAGTTAGGCGGTATTGTTAGAGACAAATGTTTGCACTAATAGTTAGGTGGTATTGCTAGAGACAAATGTTTGCACTAATAGTTAGGCGGTATTGCTAGAGACAAATGTTTGCACTAATAGTTAGGTGGTATTGCTAGAGACAAATGTTTGCACTAATAGTTAGGCGGTATTGTTAGAGACTGATGTTTGCACTAATAGTTAGGTGGTATTGCTAGAGACAAATGTTTGCACTAATAGTTAGGCGGTATTGCTAGAGACAAATGTTTGCATTAATAGTTAGGCGGTATTGCTAGAGACAAATGTTTGCACTAATAGTTAGGTGGTATTGCTAGAGACAAATGTTTGCACTAATAGTTAGGCGGTATTGCTAGAGGCAAATGTTTGCACTAATAGTTAGGCGGTATTGTTAGAGACAAATGTTTGCACTAATAGTTAGGTGGTATTGCTAGAGACAAATGTTTGCACTAATAGTTAGGAGGTATTGTTAGAGACAAATGTTTGCACTAATAGTTAGGTGGTATTGCTAGAGACAAATGTTTGCACTAATAGTTAGGCGGTATTGCTAGAGACAAATGTTTGCACTAATAGTTAGGTGGTATTGCTAGAGACAAATGTTTGCACTAATAGTTAGGCGGTATTGTTAGAGACTGATGTTTGCACTAATAGTTAGGTGGTATTGCTAGAGACAAATGTTTGCACTAATAGTTAGGCGGTATTGCTAGAGACAAATGTTTGCACTAATAGTTAGGCGGTATTGTTAGAGACAAATGTTTGCACTAATAGTTAGGTGGTATTGCTAGAGACAAATGTTTGCACTAATAGTTAGGCGGTATTGCTAGAGGCAAATGTTTGCACTAATAGTTAGGCGGTATTGTTAGAGACAAATGTTTGCACTAATAGTTAGGTGGTATTGCTAGAGACAAATGTTTGCACTAATAGTTAGGCGGTATTGCTAGAGGCAAATGTTTGCACTAATAGTTAGGCGGTATTGTTAGAGACAAATGTTTGCACTAATAGTTAGGTGGTATTGCTAGAGACAAATGTTTGCACTAATAGTTAGGCGGTATTGTTAGAGACAAATGTTTGCACTAATAGTTAGGCGGTATTGCTAGAGGCAAATGTTTGCACTAATAGTTAGGCGGTATTGTTAGAGACAAATGTTTCCACTAATAGTTAGGTGGTATTGCTAGAGACAAATGTTTGCACTAATAGTTAGGCGGTATTGCTAGAGGCAAATGTTTGCACTAATAGTTAGGTGGAATTGTTGAAGACAAATGTTTCGCACGAACAATTAAGTGGTATTATTTGAGACATATGTTTTGCATAAATAATTAGGTGGCATTGTTAGACATAAATGTTATATTGACATTGTATCCGGCAATATATTGTAGGTTCAGGTTGAATAACGAACTATATCACGGGAAACAATGGGAAAGGAAAAGTATTTAAATCCTGCCTTTGATTTGTATCGAAAAATATATATTGGAGGAAGAGTAGGTTACTTTGCATTTTCTTTATTCTTTAACATTAAATATGTTTATTTTAATTACGTAACGTAGATTATACGTTATTATATAATAATAATTATTATTATTTTTATGTAATTATTATGCTATATTCATTCATGTGTTTGTATAAATTATTTGTTATTATTTCATGTTTACATACGCATAAAAAAAATCTTGATATTAACACAAAGAAAGGTTCAGATATGAGTCAATTAAAATATCAATGAAACGGTAACTTTTCGACAGAATATTTGGTTTCATCTTAAGGAACAAAATCAAACTGTAAATCTGAATTGTTAGTTATAACAAGGTATGCGAAGTATATGGGATTGAAAAATTCGAGCAAGTTTATTATACACTGATTTACCATAAATATATTGCCGGTTATTCTAGTATATGACAATCCTTAACAATTGTACGATTATTAAAAAACCTTTATACGTAAAATAAAGGTACGTAAAGGTAATTTGTTTACACAACTTTTAAGCAATAAATAAATTGCTCAAATATATAACTGAATAATTTAAACTTATATAATAGCATAACTGGAAGGTAGACCTGTAACAGAATGTTTGGATTCCGTAACAGAAAAGTAAGTTACACATTTTCAACAAATTGTGAAGTAACATATACATATAATTGATATACGAATCCTAAGTGATTCCTTTATTTATAAGTAATCAATAATTTTACTGTTGGGATATTACCAATATCAAGGCTTTACAAGGCAGGAAGCAGTGGCACAAATCCAGTTTTACGGCTGAAGTTAAGTGAGGGATGTGTGGCGACGTTTATCGCTGTGGTTCCCCGTTATAACTCACTTTTTATTGCTTTCCTTATCAACCTGGGGACAGTAATGGAAATAACATGAACTAGTACACGACATATTTTATATCTTGAAACGCACATCAATTTGGGAAGTAATTTTAAATAATAATTGTTCCTAATAATCACCGCCATATATAAATATCTTTGCATAATTCCTTGGGGATATCTATTACACATAATCGCTTTTGTTGTATAAATGGCAGTCAAGTATCTAATACACGAATACGTGTAAGACGTTTTATCCTTATAACGGGATTTTAAAAAAATAATCTAGACAGATAAAGCTCTTTACATAATCAGCTGCAATGTTGCACTTGTAAAATATATTGTTTCTAAAATTTGTATTTTGTAAAAAAACATGACAAACAATATATTATACATGTACACAGTTCTTTTTTTAATGAATCCTAATGTTTCTATTTGCTGCTACTGGTTAATATTTTGCCTAGAGATAATTTGGTAAAAATGTTTCAAAAGTACCCATAAATAGCTGACGTATGATATGCTAAACTTTATTATTTTATTAATTATAGGAAAATGTGATAAATAATAACTTTCTTCTCATAAAACACGTTCAGAAACCTTTTTGAAATTTTGTAATTTTAATATAGAAATTTTGTATTCCTATGACTCCGATAAAAATTTAATTGGACCGGTAGCATCGAGGTTGCCTAATAGAAATGGAATGTTCACCAGGGACTGCACCTTACTGTTTCAAATTCCGATACTACATAAATGCCCTGATCCAAAGTTTTTATCGAGGCTAAACCACAGGTTGTGAAATAACCTACATCAAAAGATAAACATGCCTTGAATCATTCTAAAGTTACACAATGTTCGACGTTTGATGCAATCCCAGGTTGCAGCTATAGTTATGTAATAGAGAATAATTAAAATTAAATTATTTGCGGCACTTTTACTTTATAATCACAGAGTAAAATTAGTGGTATGGTAGGAAAGTGAACCACTGCATACAGAGATTCATTCCTGTCTGTCACGATTAACCTGTTATTATTTATAATTTTCTGTCTAATTCCTCAGTTTTACCAATTATCTGTCCGAAAGTTGAAATTATTGTTTTTTCCATGTTCTACATTATACTAACATTTTGTATTATTATATACATTGTACTTTAAAATATTTTTAAAGTTCATTAAAGTATAAGGAAAATCATAAAAATTGTACGTTTAATATAAATTTTTAAAACTAAATAAAATAGTGGCACATCAAGTTAATTAGTTTACACAACTTTAAAGAGTAAAAAGAAGTGTAAAAATATAACTATATAATGATTTTATCTCTTAGTAAACCATAACTGATAGATTGGTATTTAAATAACTATATGTAACATAATGTATGGATTTCGTAACAGAAAAATAAATAATGCATTTTTAAAATATTTTCAAATAACATTTACAAATAATTGACATGTGAGAGCGATATTTTATTCCTTTAGTTGTAAGACATCAATACTTTTACTACTATGGCAGTACCTAAAGGCTAAGCCATGCAAGAAGCAGTGCAGACATCGAATTAATGTGAGGGATGTATGGTGACGTTTAGCGCCGTGGTTCCTCGTTATAACTTACTTTTTATTGCTTTTCTTATCGACCTGGGCACAGTAATGGTATTACCCTGTGCTCTGCAGTGATATATCGAGTTTCGTTACACAATGGAGTCATCATCTCGCAACGCACAACAATTAAGTGATTATTCACCCTGTGAAACATTGGTTACCTAACTATTCGTAGGAAACAATTGTCTCTAACAATACCACCTAACTATTAATCCGAAACATTTTACTCTAAAGTGTGACCTAATTACTCCTGCGAAACATTTATGTCTAACAATACCACCTAATTATTCGGGCAAACATTTTGTCTCTCACAATACCACTTAATTATTCCTGCGAAACATTTATGTCTAACAATACCACCTAATTATTCGGGCAAACATTTTGTCTCTCACAATACCACTTAATTATTCCTGCGAAACATTTATGTCTAACAATACAACCTAATTATTCGGGCAAACATTTTGTCTCTCACAATACCACTTAATTATTCCTGCGAAACATTTATGTCTAACAATACCACCTAATTATTCGGGCAAACATTTTGTCTCTCACAATACCACTTAATTATTCCTGCGAAACATTTATGTCTAACAATACAACCTAATTATTCGGGCAAACATTTTGTCTCTCACAATACCACTTAATTATTCCTGCGAAACATTTATGTCTAACAATACCACCTAATTATTCGGGCAAACATTTTGTCTCTCACAATACCATTTAATTGTTCCTGCGAAACATTTATGTCTAACAATACCACCTAATTATTCGGGCAAACATTTAGTCTCTCACAATACCACTTAATTATTCCTGCGAAACATTTATGTCTAACAATACCACCTAATTATTCGGGCAAACATTTTGTCTCTCACAATACCACTTAATTATTCCTGCGAAACATTTATGTCTAACAATACAACCTAATTATTCGGGCAAACATTTTGTCTCTCACAATACCACTTAATTATTCCTGCGAAACATTTATGTCTAACAATACCACCTAATTATTCGGGCAAACATTTTGTCTCTCACAATACCACTTAATTATTCCTGCGAAACATTTATGTCTAACAATACCACCTAATTATTCGGGCAAACATTTTGTCTCTCACAATACCATTTAATTGTTCCTGCGAAACATTTATGTCTAACAATACCACCTAATTATTCGGGCAAACATTTAGTCTCTCACAATACCACTTAATTATTCCTGCGAAACATTTATGTCTAACAATACCACCTAATTATTCGGGCAAACATTTTGTCTCTCACAATACCACTTAATTATTCCTGCGAAACATTTATGTCTAACAATACAACCTAATTATTCGGGCAAACATTTTGTCTCTCACAATACCACTTAATTATTCCTGCGAAACATTTATGTCTAACAATACCACCTAATTATTCGGGCAAACATTTTGTCTCTCACAATACCACTTAATTATTCCTGCGAAACATTTATGTCTAACAATACCACCTAATTATTCGGGCAAACATTTAGTCTCTCACAATACCACTTAATTATTCCTGCGAAACATTTATGTCTAACAATACCACCTAATTATTCGGGCAAACATTTTGTCTCTCACAATACCACTTAATTATTCCTGCGAAACATTTATGTCTAACAATACCACCTAATTATTCGGGCAAACATTTTGTCTCTCACAATACCACTTAATTATTCCTGCGAAACATTTAAGTCTAACAATACCACCTAATTATTCGGGCAAACATTTTGTCTCTCACAATACCACTTAATTATTCCTGCGAAACATTTGCCTCTAATAAACGGCTTGTGGGAAACGGCTTGTTTATTATTGTGCTAATATTTCCGACGCTATTGCGGAAATATTAAACACTAACTAGTTTTAGTTATAATCATCTAGGTTGTTTACTTTATGTTTGATGTTGTGAATCTGCCAAGTCCTTGTACGTAAGATAAACAACTAGGATATTTATTTTATTAATTAAATTATTTTATGTGCTATAAGTACTCAATATGGAAAGTTACGCGAGTCACTTATTCGTCATCAACTGTAATCATTGTAAAGGCGTGTTGTAAAAGTCAAGGTAAATTTTATTGAAAATATTTTACATAAATTCAAGTATTTACAAAGGACGCCTACAAACGCAGAATGTAGTATTACTCCGAGGAAAGAGGCTTACAGTGGTATCCGCTTAGCGCGCGTGAATCCGCAACTCGAACGGGGGGATTTGTTTCCCAAAATTCCTTTACGGCTTGGTATTGACGATCTTAACAATTTTGCTATTGAACCTAAATTGTTAGTTTGTGTTTCAATGGTGTAACCGAAATAGTTTATAAATAATATATTCATATAATATGGTTACAAAATAGTTACAATTAACGTATTTGTACATATTTTATTCTAATGTTTTTATTTATTTTTTCTAAAGTATTATTTAATATTATTATTAAAAACCTCGGAGGTAAACAATCGGTATAGAGCACTTAGATACAGCCTTTGTACCCTTTTTCCATCCCTACCACAGGAACTTAGTATATGCTTACCTCTTTGCAGAAACCAAGTAGCCTACCCACCTGATGATAAATCTTCTGTTATCCTCTGGTGTACATACCTGCCAGCCAAAACACTTTCTCCTTGCAGCTCTCATATTAGGGCACTCACAGAGCTCGTAGATTGGGTTTTCCTATCTGTCCTCGTCGTATCTCTTGCACACAGGGGACCTAGATATTCCAATTTTGTATTTGAACCCCCTTAGATTCCCATGTCCTAAGGTTCTATCCAGAGCTCCTTCAGTGAATCACCAAATAGCTGTTTATGTCGTTTCCTATTTGTCTTCCACAGCTTGGTTCAACTTAGCCGGTACAAAGTTTTCATTGTCTCCATCTTAATTTGATGACCCAAGGATGGAAAACCCAACATAACCCTCATGGCTGCACATGGTGTGCTCTTCCTTGTAGCTGTTATGCCTCGAAGTAAGAGCCTCTACACGCCATCCAGCAATAGTTTACTTGTTTCTTTCTGTGACCTGGCCTACCAGACGATTGAGGCAAATACTAACCTCGGCACCACAGGAAGAATAAATCCATTTCATCTGACGTGGACCCAAACCTCCCCTCATCGCTCCTCTGCATTGCCACAACGTAGATATGGCTTTAACCAAGTGTTACTTTAACCAAAAGTTCCTCGATGGCCATCTAGGTAATATTATTTTAGCACTACATGCAATTTCCGAAGTACCTTCCTTTTGAGTTTTCTAGTAACAAACAATACTAGTAATGCATAGAGAGACGTTTTCGGAATAATTTGTAGACGTCCATTATTTTAGAAGATAAATGACACCAGCGCGACAAATCTCGTTCTAAATGTTTTAATAATGTGTTTGCTACATCTATTTTTACTTACGATATTTGCTGACGTAGTTGTTATTTAGGTAATAGAGTATTATCAATACGTGTTCGAAAACACTTAAGAAAATTAGTAAATGATACCGAAAGTTTTGTGATTTAGGGATCCATGTGTAAACCAAAATTAAATGAGAATGGAAATAAATTATTCAAGACTACGGTCACATATGTTTGTGATATTGAAGAAGATCTAAAGTTGGAACAAAATACGCCAATCTCATCAATATTTGAAGATAAAATAGGATGAAATCTTTCTCATTTTAACTACCTGGAGTTTTATATAGGCGGAGGCAAAATAACTCGTTGGTGTTTGGGGTCACAAACACCCTGAACAGCTAGGTAAAAACCCAACTTCAAGCCCAACAAATTATTCAAAAGTACTTACGTTTTTGACTAATATATTTTATATAAAGTTAAAAATAAGGGGTAAATACTAAAGACAGATACTTTAAACATACAATCGTAATAGAATCAAGGAATTTATTTGCTGATTTTATTTATCTAATGTGCTGAAATCAGGAAGGACGAACATGTTAAAATACGAAATACCTGTGATACATTTCTCACTCATTTATATTATACCTTTCTCATACACAATTTAATTGTGTTCAATTTCTCTTTAATTTTTTCGTAGGCCTATGCATATTATAATATGTGAAAAATATATATATTGGTTGGTCAATGCACAATTATAACAAACATTTGTTGGGCAAAACATACCTTTATAATAAATTAATGTTTACTTTAAATAATATTAAATAGATTTATGTTTTATTCGTACGAAGTACACGTGTTATTCTGTTGTGTACAATAACGTGTCATTGTTTATAAGCTATAATGACAAAGTATACATGAGGTAAAATTACTAAGTTGAATATTTACAATTGAAATGGTAACATTAAAGTTCCATATCTTTGCATATTAGAATCGAAAAACGTATATTTCAGCAATTCTGTTCAGATCTAGGCCATTTAGAGGGGAAATATAAATGATATACAGATAAGAATGGTAGATAATTCTGACTTCAAAATATATCTCCAATTTGTCTCTATACACTGTGTCACGTATGCAATTAATGGCTCTTGTTATAAATGTGCCGCAATACTTTTGTTAAAACTGTGTTTTAAAACATCTACGTTGAATACTGTCAGGATCTGATACATGAATTAACTCAGTACAATTTTTCTGTAATAAAATTATATCATACTAGTGAAATTATTTCTTTCCATGATTCCAAATAAAATATTCCTCAGAATGGCATTCAAGGCAATAAATTAATAACAATAGATTAAATATTTTCGTCATTCTCTTCTTAAAAAGGTTTGCCATTTATTTTACTTTTCTCGATTTTTATAAACTTATATTGCTAACTTTTATACTTTAGGATGAAAATTCGATGAAGAGTAAATATGGCGATGAGGTAAATGTTTTGACCGTTTAGTTTGGAGTATTTATTGCAATAAATTTAATTATTTCCTTCTAATGAATGATTAGTTATTAAAGCTATGGGTGACGTTCATTATAAAACGATATCCTTTAAGTGACCCATACATAAGTTAATATGGGAAAATTGTGAGGTTTCTTTGCCATCGTTTCATCACCTTTCTTATAATACTCGGTATACAAGATCAATAGGGATAATAAACCTATTAAAATACATGTAATTACTTCACCATTTTAGTGTTAATATATAATTAACTATTCTCAATTTGTGCGAATTTGATTTACTCTAACAAGACGATGTGCTGAAATATTACACGTCGCCTATAAAACATTCGTTAGGAGAGGATTCGTTCGGGTGAAGACCATACTTACAGATTGATTGTAAGTATTCAGAAGTATTATAATGTTTTTCAATTTTCATTAGAATTCCAGTTTTGTAGAGTGTCTTAAAGCTATATTTTTTTTTAATTATTTCAATATTTATTTCAAATTTTAAAGTTGATGGTTACATTTGGACTCTTTTAAAATAGTATTATTGATAATGTTAAAACTTTTAAAGTGTCATCTGTGTTAAATTTACAGTTCAAGTTATTTAGGATAGAAACGAAAAGTAAGACTATAGGTTCTTCTAATACAACGAGACTCTTTTTTATTTAGATATCGATGAAATGGATCCAGTGATTATAATCCAT